>OMNN01002449.1:21284-39353 GCA_900302755.1 Chromis chromis | reverse complement strand
CTGGTAAGGCTAGCCAGAACTCCAGATGGCCTGGCACCACACACACACACACACGCACACACACACACACACACACACACACACACACACACCCACACACACACACACACGCGCCCACACACACACACACACACACACACACACACACACACACACACACACACACACACACACACACGCATGTACACACACACACAGACTTTGAGAGGGATGAAAAAAAAGAGAGAAAAAAGCACCCTGATGGTGTCCGTTGTTTTGTGTTTTTCTCCAACAGATGTGAGTACCTCCAGCACAATTTCCATTTGGAAGTGACATGTTTTTCAAACTCAAAATGATTAAATGGTAGTAAGTGGATTTAAGTGGACACTTCTCTCGCAGGCTACTAGACAGCTCCATATAGAGACCCTCTGGGAGCGTAAACTCTGGCTGAGGATCACCAGGTAGGGCTGATAGAATGGGGGACCCCGATGTCTTCCGACTGCAACAGTTTTCCCTCTGTTTGCCTGGTTAAAAAACGCCAGAGGTTGGGGGGATTGGAGTTGACAACCCTGAGGGGATTGGAGCTGTTTTCCTTGTGCGCTGTTTTTTTTTTTTTTTCCACCCGCCCTCATGTGCAGCTGTTATAGCCTCCTCCCTCCTCCTACCAGCTGCCAGAGAGAGAGAGAGGGAGAGACACTCATGGAAAGACAGGAGAGAGAAAGGGAAAGAGAGCCTTAGTGAGAGGGAAGGGTAGCAGGGAGGCGGGAGGGGGGGAGTAAACACAACCACTCAACACCTGCTGCCCGGTGAAGAGAAAAGGTGTGTTCAGGAGAGAGGGGAGGCGGAGGGGGGGAGACAGAGATAGGTGGTTAGGGAGAGGCGACATGAGTACAAAAGCCTGAGAATGTGTTAATGTGGGAGTGAGGATTGTGAAAAAACAAAGATTAGAGGAGAGACAGGTGGGGGGATATGCAGGTAGGCTACAGTAACACACTCTAAACGTTTGGTATTCTAAGTGCTCCCTTATGCGTAAAGCGTGGTTATCTTTGGTGGTAATCTTGGAAACATATAAATAGATATCTTTGTGCTACAGGCAGGAGTCTCCTCGCTCCAGATGTTTACGTGCTTTGATCAACATTGTTTTTTGGGGTTGAGGCCCGGCGTGTTTGTCTGAGATCTCCGAGAGAGGAAACTTTTCCTCAGCAACGCTAATTATTTTTCCATCACCACTCCGTCACCAGTGAGAACTTTTTTTTCATGTCGCCTTTCCAGACAGCAAATAGAGGCACGTAGCGCTAAAGTTGTTGCGCGCCTGTTTGCACAATTAATGTTACGGAGATAGCTTTCTTTTCTCCAACAGTTTACCCCTGAATTTAACAAATACTACAGTTTCGATATCATTCAGACGCAAGCGATAAGATCGGCACTTAAAGTTTGTGCATGCAAAGGTATTTGATTCCTGTCCAAAATATGCATATGCATTTTAAACACATGAAATAAGCAATCTTTTTAATCAGCCATTTTCTCTGTATCAGAGAAGTGCAGAGTTTCCCCCCCTCCTGTTCCGTTTGGGACCGAATTGTCAATTGGCTGACATTATCTAAACAAGAAATATTAAAACTAATTAAAGAAATGTCTCTGTTAAATCTTGATAAGGCTGAGGTTATTTTTTTCTTTCTCTCTCTCTCTCTCTCTCTGACTGCTGCTCTGTGCTCTGTTAGGAGACTTGCCACAGGCTTGTCTGAGCAGAGGAAGTTATGAAACTCCTACTGCCATATCATTTGCACAAGGAAGTTTCAGCCTGTTCCTCTGGCTCTGTTGACTGGAGTCCATAAAACAGCTTTATTAAAAATGACACCATTCCACTCTGTATTTGCTCAGTGGCTGCTCATCTAGATTAGGTCACATGTTGCTGTGTAGTGTGGCCAACAATAGCTAGAGTTTATGACAGATAGCAGCTGTCTGGGCTGACTGCGTTGCGATAACATATTGCATACTGTACATCTCTAAATCTGCTGCCTTCTCGTCGAGATAATCTGCTTCTGTTTTCAACAGAAAACTGTCTCGACCACAATTCAAAAGCAAGTCAGCGCCGTTCCAATTTCCTGTAACCAACTGCACATGATAGTAAATCATGAAGCTGAAGTGACACGGCGAATGCTGTACCAACTCCACAGGCTTGCTCTGAAGAACTGATGTAACATTGTCACTTTGCATTGCACAAGTTGAATGCTGGAGGTAAATACTTTCGGTGAGGCAATAGCCCCACATTTCTCAACCAGGGGCAGTTTCATCTCGATAAAAGGCCTAAAATCTGTACAATGGAGATAACACAAAGTGTCTGCAATGTATGTTTGTGTGCGCTTACAGGAGTGCTTGTGTGTGCATGCCCATGGATGTATAACACAACACCACAGAGGGAACACAGAAAGGGAGGGGTGAGCATTCAGAATTATGTTATGGCTGCCTCCTGTTTAGCTTTTCCCAGAGCCCCAGGCAACTGGAAGGCATCAAGGACACCTGGGTGCGACTTTATTAAAGTATGAAATGAGAGGTCAGTGACGCGACGGTCCCACACATGACATCCTGCTGCTGGCCCTTTCTTCCCTGCCTCCTCCCCTCAGCCCAGGGCTCTGATGACTCCGCTATGAAAGTCTGTTTCATTAATCCCCCTGAGGGACCCCTCAACTGCTCTTTCTGCTGCTGATACAAATTTAATTCCTGATAGGTCTGTTAGATGGAAGCCGCGTCTATCAAGGCTTTTAATTAATGTGGCACTACTCTCTGTGTATCGCAGTGTTTATCTGAAATTCATGACCAGGGCGAGGACGGACGGGATTGTTCAAAGATGGCTTGTTTTCCCTTTTTGGTTGAAATGTGAATTTTAATTAGACACGGTTGTTACTCTAAGGGGTTGTAAAAGGGGGCTCTGTGCTTGTTACAAGGAGGCATGTGTGTGCATTGTGTGTGTGCGCAACGTAACCGCATGCTTTATGTATTCACTTACTGTCACACCTTTCCACTGTGTTTATTTTTCTTTATTAATGCTCTAGTATTTTGAGGGAAAACAATGTTTTGAATAGGTTCAGGAAACTACCTACAAAAGTGCAGTTGACTAAATTCTTTGGGCTTCACTGTAAATCCACAGCCTGACAATGGGCTGGCCCGACAACTGTTTGTATTGGCATGCTATTTTCAGCCTAATAGCTGTACAGTATCATTGTCAGCCTCTTATCATGGCAGCTACAGCCCTTTCTGACACACTGACACCTCGCTCGTATGTGTGTACATGTGTGTGTCTCTGTGTGTGCACTTGTTGGCATGCACACATCTGTGTCTGGTAATTATTTTGATCTTATATGTGCTTTTTTTGCTTTATGGATATATTTATTTCCCCTTGTCAAAATGTGTCAAAGACAATGTGATGAGGCCTTTTTTTATTTTAGTTTTTCCGCCCCTTTGTTAGCAGGCTTGTAAGAGAAAAGTGTCACAAAGAAAGGAGAGATCATGAAAAGCCCATCTCCAGCTGCATCCTCGCTCTCTAATAGTACGGACAGTGCCTTGAGATGATTCTGATGGAAGATTATCATTTGCGCAGCACACTTCTTAGCACCATCCTTGTCCCTGAGTCTCACTCGTGTTAAGGCTAATTTGTATGGTGTCCTTAATGGTTGTGTTTGGGTTAGTTCTGAGTAGCAGAAAGCCCTTAATTGTGAGGTTTAACATTTTGCAATTAAAATCTCCCCTCATTGCTCTGAGGAATGAATGAGCCGTCTTTGATGTGCTTTAATCAGCCGAGATGTATTGTAGTTTAAGAAGCATAAAGATGCCAGATACATTTCTGATTTTAAATTGACACACTCCTTCCACCTTTGAAGATGATAGTACTTTTTTCTTTTTTCTCGCTGACATAAAGCAGCGAAAGCTCAGTCCCTTGAACCCCACTCTCAGATTCTGGGGCACAGATCTCTATCTCCCATTCTAAAGTGGCCAAACAGGATTAGGAAGAGGAGCGCTTCTGTTTCACCAGGACCAAGGAAGCGTTCACAATTCACCAGAGCTTGACTAAAGATCTTAGATGCACACTGTGACTGTATCAGCTGTTATTTTCTCACCTGTTAGAGGAGCTTTTAGGCATCCTCTGTAAGACATGCAAATGTGATCAAAAGAACATTTTTAAAAAAGCACACTCCAATACAAATTCTTCTTCAGATGTTTCAATTTTCTTTTCTTTTTTTTAATTGCAAATTTTTGTTGTTGTTGTACCATTAGCAAACGCCGGAGAATGTAGATTATGGCGCCTCTCTCCAGAGATATCCTTGTTTTGCTGTATTGTTGCCGAACAAAAAAGCTCATTAAGATCACAGGGAGAAAAGAAAAAATATTCTTATTGGAGAAAAAGAGGTGGCAGTTTGATGAGGGCTGATTGGGAGCATCTGGAGGCTGTTTTCAGAGGACCTAGCCCTGAGTGAGCAACCCTGGCATTTAAGTACGGCTCGCTCCTAGAAACTAAAAATCTCCCAGCAAGCAAATTAACGGGAGCAGGGATTTGGTAATAATGGAGGTTCTCGGCTTTTGTTTCACCGTGACAGATGGACAGTGTGTGCTCAAATTGAATTTGGCTTTAATTGCATTGTGGCGTTTATAATTTATCTGCTCCACAGATTTTGTTTACAGGTTTATGGGGTCTTGAAATGCGTGTTTGCTCTCTTTTTCTTCCACTTTCCCTCTCTTTTTTCCCCTCTCCCTCGTTCTGTGTGTGTGCGTGCGTGTCTGTGTGTACGTGTCGGCCAGATCCTTTTTCATCCTCCACTACAGCAGGATAAAGGACACTGTAATTCTCTGAGAGTGTGGTGTTCATTACCGTAGCAGTTTGCCCTCCAGGGTGAATGTGTTCAATAAGCGAGATTGTCTTTTTTCCAATATACACTTAAACGGTATAAGATTGCAAATGTAAGCTCTGTAGTGCCCGTCTGCTCCAATGCTCAATGTTCAAATCATTTGGATCACTTGGATAGGTGAACACAATATAATTAAATATCTCTCCTTTTGAATAACTCCTGCACGTGGACACAAGGACACGCATGTTAGCAGACAAGAGGGTACACTGGCTCATACAGGCACATATATATGCACACAAACAGATCCATTCGGTTGCTTTGTAGAGGAGAGCAAAAGAGGCTACTTGAGTTATTTTCTCCTGGGCGCCTACATATGTTGAAGTGCATCTGTGTCCAGGTGAGCCAGGTGGTTGCTTCTATTCCTTTAATGCAAATACAAGCAGACACTTCAGACGCAGAAAAAACACATTCGTTTTCTTTCTCAGAGAAATGTGCACAATGCAACTGAGCTTAATGCATCAAGTCTGGCATGTTAAGCCTGACAAGCTAGTCTTTGCGGTACAGTGATGACTCAGATCTCATTCTGGCCACGATTGTAGCCGTTGCTTTGTCTCATTAATTTGTACGATGTATTTTAGCTTTGGTTTTTTTCCCCCCTTTTCGACAGACCTCCTGCAGCATCTTGCAGTGGTGATAAAGATTATATGCTTGTCTCCTGCTCCATCTAGCTCTTCTCTCCTCTCCTTATCCTAGCCTCTGCCACCCTCTAATTGATGCACCCCTGCCAATTTACACTTCAGCCCTGGCTCTGACCCCTATTAACTACCTGGCCTCACTCTCCCAGGGAAAGCACTGTGTTCAGGGAGAATCCTCCACCCCCAATCAACTCCTCTTAAGACTGCCGCTAAACACATTTTCATACTCAGCCAGCGAGAGGACTCCATGCTCTCGCCAACTTTTATCTGGATGAGTGAAAAGGGATAAGCCAAGCGGTGCTGTTTTTCTCAAAATGCACGGCGGCCCACAACACGGCAGTTTATCACTGGCAAGCCTCACGGTCATATGACAAAAGGTTATTTATTTATTTTTTTGCACCCGTCCTTAGATTACTGTCCTAGTAACACCGCACTGGCAACTTGTCATTGTCTTTTTTTTTTCAGTTGTCCTAGATCAGGAGTATTTTGAGGAATGTCCGCTCTGTTCCCTGTACCTGTCCCAGAAGTCAGCCCATGTGGGTTTTGCGAGGAAAGAAAGAGAAAGTGGCCCTGTGTGCTTCAGCAGTTGTGCGTCTCTATCTGCTAAGGTGTATTTGTGGTGGGCTTAGCCATGGCATTCCTACTCCAGGTTTCACTTGACCTGATGTTATGTCATCGCGAACATTCTCTCAGGGTTCAGACTCTGCGCTGATTAAAGGACAGCAGATAATCGCGTGCGCTTGTGTGTGCGTGAACTGTTGATCGTCTATGTTTATATTTAGATAATATGGCCAACTGAAGTGGACATATTTAGAATAGCAATTGCTGGGACGCGAACACTTCAGAAGGGGTTAGTCACGTAGTTACATTTTTTTGCGGCAGACATGGTATGTGTACAGGGTAATGAAGTAGGGAATCATTCTGTGTTCTCGATTAACAGTAATCACAAAGCAATTGAAGCGTGAAAAATGAATTTGTTTCTTCCAATGCAAAACAGTTTCAGAACACACACAGCAAACTTATTAATTATACAGTGTTGTTGAGCTGGCAGAATATTATTTTTAAAAGCTGTCATGTTTTGTCTGCTTAATTGTAAGGTATTTCACATTTCTTCCCATTAAAGTTTAAGAGTGAAAGAAAAACCGAGCAGTTAGTTTTAGTTTTTTTTTCCCCCCCTCCCTCAGCTCCACTGAGTAGCATTGTGGCTGTTTAGCCACTTTTCTCTGGGCAAATTGTTTTTGTGACCCATGGAATGTTAGAGGAAATGCTTCTTTCTCATTGGCGGTCCCCCGGGTGTGGAGGCCATGGCCCCTGTCATCGGCCCCAGTGCACACACAGACACACACACGCACACGCAAACACAGGATCACTCTTTGCAAGAGGAAAGCAATCCACCACAAGAGAGGGACCTCCAGGCCTTTTTATAGCACCAGTACTTTCCCCCCTAGACTCCCAGACGTGACATCACAACAACCAGAGATAATTTTCAGTGGCATCATCATAACCACACACATACACACAGACAAGCATGCCTAGAAAGACATGCTCATTCTTACTCGATTTTTTTTTCTTCTATTCACCATCTTCCTTTCTCTTTTTGTTTTCATTTCAGTTTATGTACAGAGTTATCATTAATTAAACCTCTCTTTGCAGAAATAAACAGACTCCAGACAGTCTTATTTTTTTTCCCCGACTCCCTGAAAGAGAAGTTAAAAAGTAATCATGAACAGTCCCAATTCGAAAAGGATTTCCCTAGAATGTGCAGTGAAATATGCTCCTCAGATCAATTAAGTGTTTACAGCCTGTAAGAATCAGCAGCACAATAGAGAAGCTGTCTCTTCTGGACCCCGGAGGCTACCATAGCAATGTTTCATTAAGTGCACTCACTCCTGTGGCCCCCTATAAACACACATTAATTAAGGCACACAGAAACACAGTCTCTGAGCTTGCACTATGGTAATGATGATATGACCCCAAAAGGAGAGGTGCACCAGGGGTCAGGGAATAAAAGCAGGGAGCGTTTAATGCCAGAGCTTGGCTGATCTGCAGAAACACGGTCTTAACTGGTCCAATTCAAATTAGGCCAAGATTTGCTTAACTGGCTAATTTAGATGTGCATGAATGTAGATTCATTTCCAGCAGTGAGTATGGCTAGGGTGTGTTTTCTCCTCCCATAAAAATAATGATGAGGGTCACGATGACAATTTTCTCGATGTCAGCAGTCAACGCCTGCTATAATAAATTATACACACTGACAAAATGACTTAATAATAATAACGTGGTAGTCTGTGGTGTGTTTTCATATAAAAGTCGAAAAGTTTATTATGCATTGTTATGTTGCCAATCACAGAATGAATAATCACATAACCATCAAACAGAGCTCTCATAAATTTAATAAAGAGACAGGCGCAACAAATGTTTTATAAATGTTATTTGACGTGCGGCTGTGTGACATTGAGGATTTGCAGAATTGTGTTTAAACCCCTAATGCAAACTCGCTCTGCAGACATCCTGCAACCGACTCGAGATCTCGCTCATCCCTCAAATCATTTTACTCTCAATAGCAGTCACCTCCCATAGACAATTTACAGAGCTTTGACAGTGGCAAATGGGTGTCATCAATATGATCCCAAACAGTGATATTTTGTTTGTTGGGGCTAAGTGGAAAGTCCCATCCCATCCTCTCAAGATCTGCAGCTAGAGGCCAGGGGGCTGGTATCCATCTTCGTAACAGTGACTATGTTGGAGGAGGAGGTGAAGGAAGAGGAGGCGAAGAGATGGAGGGGAGGGAGGCAGCATGTCAATGAGCCTGCCCAGTGTCACCGAGCACCACACAGAACAGCCATCTGGAGAATCAAAGACTCCTACCATCTGGCTGCCTCACCCACTCTCTACCCCCACAGAATAAGAATCAACCAGATAGTACATAGCCATAACACTCCTTGGCCTTTTGGGTAAAAAAAAAAAAAAAAAAAAAAGTCAGGTAAAACTGCGTTCAAGTAAAAAAAAAAAGCCTTTCAGCATTCATGGACACAGTTAAAGATAACAGGTTTGTGTGTACACCTCTTTTTTAGTACTGGAAGATCAACCTGACCCTCCTTCTTGAAGCCATCATATGTTAAAACATCAGACCTGAAAAAGAACATATGCTCATCCGACTGCCAAACCTGATATTTACTAATTCCATTTTTGTCACACCCTTAAAATCAATCTCACATCTGCTTGCAGAACACATGTCCATTTTTCAGATCTGCCGGGCGTATTTGCATAATGCACAGGAAAGTTTTGGAACAACAGCATATATATTCATCACCGCGCTTTATAACAATATAATTTTTATAATCAGTATCGCAATGCAATCCAAAATGCACTTTAACTGGTAATTAACACTCGTCACTTGTGCAGAATTTAAGGGCTTGCTGTCTGTCGCCTTTCACTTTCATTAGAATCATTACTTTTTTTTGGCAGTTTCAGTGAGGCTTTGTCCTTGATTCTTTGCAGATATTAAAGTTTGCTCCAAGTTGTGCAAAAAGCTAGAAGCTGTAACACACAAACAAACTTAAAGCTCAAAGGATAAAGCTTAAAGGAGTTCTTTAACATTGAACCGGTCTTGCTGAGTGGGCCTTGGAAGTCTTGATTTAAATTATGTATGCTCTGTAAGTATGTATTTGGCAGGAAAGAGTGGCGAGAGGAGGAGGGATGAACGCTGAAAAGTCGTCAGCCATATTCCAAAATGCCATTTCCGTGTTGCTGAGGTACCATTGTTTACAGGGCTTTGATGGAGAGGTGCCCTGATCGCCACTAGCTGTTTCTCTACCTCTCTCTTTTTCTTCCCCCTCTTAGTTTGAGAGAAATCTCCTGACGCTGTAAAATGGGCAATGATGACATATGTGGATGCAGGCCTGTTCATATCTTTGTGGGGCCTTTAGGGAAATAAATATCTGAGAACATTCAGTGAAATGAAGCTCACTCAATAAATCACCATGACACAATAAACACTTCTGGCACATGAGCACCCCCCTACCCACCATCCCCTGGTGCCCAGCCCCCTCGCACGCACACACACACAACCACACACACACAACACAACACACACTCTCCTCTCAGACACCACCTACCTCTCCCCGCCTCTTCTTGTGCTACCAAATGGTGCCTCCCCACAGGCCAGTAAATCAAATCCCAGCACAAATACAGTGGGAATTTATTTGGAATGGGCTTTTGTTCTCTTTAACGCCTGATTGTTAGGCCGACTAGGTCGCATGATAAATTTTGAGCAGGTTGTTTCTGTGCAGTAGCTGTGTGCCTGCTGCCCCCTGTACCTAACGTGAATCATACCGCCTTTAAACCTCACTCCTTTGACCACTTACCCACCCCGGTGTAGATAACAGCTATTTTATTGAAAAGATGTAAAAGAAATCACCTCACAAGATCTATTTTTTTTATGTCAATACAGACACTCTGAGCGTCACTAGAAAAGATGACAGTGTTGTACGTCAGGCAAGTGTGTTTGCAATTTGCACCAAAATTATTTTTGTGGGAAAAAAGCGCAAAGTGGGTTCCCTAGCTTGGCTGAGGTGGAAAAAGTTGCAGATGTAAAGGAAATTACCCCACAAAATCTATTTGTTACATCAATACAGACGCTTTGTCCATCACTGGAAAAGATGACGGGTGTTATACGGCGGTCAAGTGTGTTTTCATACACATTTTCAATTTGCAGAAAAACAGTTTACGTGGAAAATCAGCGCAAAGCGGCTTCACTAGCTTGGCTGAGGTGGAAAAGTTGCATAGATAGAAACAAAATGTGACAAAGCACAATGAAAACAGCAATAATTGATTAACTAATGATGACATAAAAGAAGCATGTGACTCAATTGTCCAATGTCGACACAAGGAATTGTGTCAGATCTGCGAGGACCAATAAGGAGAGTGTATCGTTCTCGAATAATGCATGCATGTTTGTCACATTTCAGGTTTGACTTAGACTCCTAATTACGTCATCAAAAGTTTCAAAGGCACTCGACTGGAGATTTAGCGCCAACATCTGTTTATTTGCTGCACCCAACTTGTAATATGCACCACAAGTTGATCTGCATAGAAAACATGCATTCATTTTTGATTTTCTCTCAACGATTGTCTTGGAGTGCCAAATTTGTCTCGGAAACTTGGCTGCGGTCACCAGAAAAGTTCTGATTAAAACGGACAATGCAGCACGCTTGATGTGAATTTAATGAAATGATTTAGCAAATGGAAAAAAAAAAAAAGGTTGTTCGGTTTCTTGGCGGCATTAACAACACGTCCCAACACCTCGTGAGTGACACCGTTAGAGGGATGAATGGCTCAGCTTTTCCCTTTGACTCACAGACAACCAGTCAGTCTCCTGTGGCAGCCGCTGTTTATGCAGAGGTAAAATAAGCAGTAATATAACGGAGCCCTAATTGGTTTATCAGTGTTTGCTATGGTAACCCACATGGAAACAGCCCCTTAAACAATTATATTTTTAAACCACTGGCCAGGATATATTTTGCTTTATCTATGGGTACTGTGGATGTGATTGCTCACTGTTATAAATGGCACATAGTTAGTACACGGAGAGAAAGACATTGTTTACACTGGGCCTCATGCGGTGAATCTGTCCAGTGTAAGGTAATCTGCAGTAATAAGCTCCATTTGTTTTGTTTAGCTTTTAAGCTGAGGGAGAGAGGAAGGGAGAGGGGAGAGCAAAAAAAAGAGAAAAATCTCATTTCAAATCCTACCCACCTTCTTATCTCTATTTGTTCAGTTGTTTTTAATGCCACATACTGAAAGAATTTCAATGGCTGTTTTGCCATGAAGTCATTTGTTATCCTTCAGCGGGCTTTCGTCTCCCTATTGTGTGACAGCCCCTGAGTGCTCGAATCCTCCAGATGGAGCAGGTCAGACACACACAGACTCACATACACAAGGAGACACACACACACACAGCACACACACACACACACACACACACTCACAAGCAGGTTCACACACTTTCTTCTCAGTGCTTTGACATAGATCTACTTGCCTTGTGACATATACGGAGATGATAATGTCATTTTTGGCCATTTGTCTTCCCCCTACTTTTCTTTTAGTTTGGAAAATGCGGTTGTTAAGAGCTGCCTGGCGGTCGCAGCAGCGCATGCCATGTTTGCAAACAGTCCAAATGAAAATGTTTCGCGGCAGTATTCTCATTTTATGCATATTGTCAGCCATATTGTCAAAAATTTGTGGACTCGCACAACAGATGCAGCTGACTTGTCTTGTTTTGCTGTTAAGTTCTGCCCAGAAAGCAAAGCAACGGGGATGGGGAAATTCTTTATTCTGGAAATAAAACACGTTATGGTTGCTTTTATTGACTGTGCAAATAGATTCAGTAAAGTTCTCCTCTTTGAAATGTAGTTTCTTGTATCATCTGTCTGACTTTGGCTCTTGTTTGTTTCCCCTTCTTTCTGTTTTTACATGTGGCGTCCTGCTGGCTTCCTGTTTGGATCTTCTCATGTACAGGTTAGTAATCTTTGTATTAGCAAAATGCAAAAAAAAAACATACACCCAACTTCACTCAATCCTCTGATAAGTTATCACTATTTAATATTTTTTTCTGTCACTTATTTTTAAACTATCTTTTTCCACTGCTTTAACCCGTATCCAAATGAAACAAACTCTCACTTTGTAATTTAATACTTGCATTCTCCGAATATTTGCATGAGACATGATTTGCAAGTTTCAGTTTTATTTTTTATGATAGTCACTATAAAGCCGGGTTTCAGGGAAATTTACAACGTGAAAACAACAGGTGCATTTCAGCGATCGTTCGCTTTCACTTGCCAGCGATGGTAATAAAGGTAAGAGCAGGTTCCATAACAAGTAGAACGTAATAACCGTAACAGCCATCCTTAAATGATTTGATTGACTCACGCTAGACCTCATCGCTCTATTTTAAACCTAATGGAGTCTGGGTATAATTTGACCAAGCCTTGATTGACAGCCCCTTTCTCTATCTCAACAGTAACCCCTGACGATGTACATTAGAGTCGGATTAAAGCAAGGTGCTAACGCATATTAAAAAATTAAGCCAAGCCAGTGGACTGGCAAAGCTCCCTTTTTTTTATACTCCCTTTTTTTCCCTTCCTCTTTCCATTGTACCTCCTTTTGGACGGTCTAGCATTAAAATTCAATGGCGTCAAGTAGTGATAGGGACTTGTTAATACAGCTGCAACTTGCCCTTGTGGAGGAAATCAAATGACACAGTGCAGCAGGCCACGGAGGGAAGACTGAGAGGACATTATACTGCTTACACACCGCCATGGAGCCTTGCAGCACCGAGGCAAGGATACAACATCAAATATAACAATGTAGCCTTCGTAACTAGGTGCTTAATTTGTCAAAATGCCTCACTTTTGTCTAGGGCATATTTTACTGTGCCTCGAGCCCTTGGCATATTTAAGAGGACCCTGGTAGTTTTTCCTGCGGCAGGATACCAGCCTTATTGTACTGCTTCAGCTGCTGTAAATAGTAGTAAATCTTTAGCGTTGCATTTATTCTAGCATGACACCAAAGCCTCCCCACTCAAAATGATTGAATGTAACTTATTTGATTCTGCTTCCCTTCATTTGGGGATTTTGTGAAGAGTCTGGTTTGAAGACAATGAACTAACAAAAGATTGTTTTAACAGCTGCATGTCTTTGATTACACGCTTCTTTGAAGTATCACTTTAACTTAGCCTTTGAACTTGGATAGAGATCAGAAATGAATCGAGCTTCTTTTTGATGTGAGAGGAGGGGATTTTATTGTTGAAATGTTCATAAACTGCTTCCAACCGTTTAGCGAACAAGTTCAGTGTTGATTTTTAAATTGTGGCAGGAGAGAGGAGGGAGAGGGAGGGAGGAGGCATAGGGGTTTGAAGAGAGGACAGGAGGGAGGGTGCTGGTTTCATGTTCACGTGCACCCAATGACAAGGAAAGCAAAACAGCGGCTTTTATTCCCTTAGAATGGAGTTTTTAGATACGGTCTTCAAGTTACTCCAAAGTCTCGAGCTGCACATTTGCTTGTGTGGCTCATTAGGACAATATGCCATCCATATGTTTCGCTAAATGATCATTATATCAGTTTTCCCACTTGTAAAAAGAGTTGCACGTGTACCGAATCTCAAGACTTCCACCTTCCTGCAACAGTTATACTTAATCTGCTCGCTGCCTTTTGACAGTAATAATAACGTGCATTTGAGGTACTTTGTTGTTTTGGACAAAACTCAAATTCTATTAAAGGATTAAGTAATTGAACACTAATCTAAAGGACTTGAGGTTTCTGTTCTTTGGTAATGCCTTTAATCTTGGCACAGTTTTAGAAAAGGTAGTGAAGTAGTGAGTCACTGAGGGAAAAGCAGATTAGTTCAATTTCATGTATTTTAGGGGAGAACTACACTAGCTTTAGATGGATTACTGTTAAATCAGCGAAATGAAATGTAATGACGCAAAAATGTGTCTATTTGCATAAACACCGAGCTTTGTGCTTCCTCAATGGAAATTAGCTGCAACAACTGAATCATAGGAATTATGTGGGATGTCTGTACTGTGTCACAAGTCATGCTTTTAAAAAAACGGTAGCCACAGCGGTCCATTATGTTGTTAAAAAAAATGAAACCGAGTGTTCCGATTCTGGATCCTGAAATCCCCAAAGTGCAAATTTCACACAATACCACATTTAGAAATATAATACACTATCAGCTATAGGCCATTGTATCCTTTTTTTCATCAATTCCAAATTAATCATGCTCCAAATCCACTCCTATTGTTCAGTTTTACTGTTACCAGTAACAATAAAGAAACAAAAGTTGGAGAAATTGCTTGCCCTACATCTGTCATTGTCATTGAGAGACTGGCCATAATACTTTATTTATATTCTGTTCGGGAGATACGTGGTTTCTGTTGTAAATGTTCATTGATTCAAGGGCAGACAAATATACCCCCAGCACCCTGCAATGACCCACATAGAGCGATATGTGAAGTTCACCATCTATTAAAATAACATGACAGGCACAAATAAACCGTATTATACATTTTGTTACCCTTGCAGCCAACTCAAATTACATTTTGAATGTCGTCCACTCAATCTCCCCTCGTCTTTTGTGCTTTCTTTGATATAAATAGACAGACATTCAGGGGTCTAAAGAGTGGAAGTTAGAAGAATAAAAAAGGAAGAGGAAATTTAGATATTTTTAAATGATGTCCTACATTTTGTCAGCTAAAATCAGGATATTGCCTGAGCGGGGAGAAGCCATGTTCTTCAGTTGTCAAAAGGCAGTAAGTAATGATTAAAATAGCAGTGTGAAACGCGGGGAGATTAAAGTGATGCTAATGATAAGTGAGAGAAGAAAAGGGCAAGCTATATTTTAATTCCTGGGAGAATGGTTAATGACTTCTATTGCCTGAGATTAAACTAAACCTGTCTCATCAGCTTTTTCTGCTCGCTGAGGAAAAAAAGCCCTCTGCACTTTAATTTATTAAACTCTTTTAAGGAAGCACATTGATCTACATAGGTTAAACTTTCAAAATTTGGGCAAAAAGACGCCCCATAAAGCTGTCATGCAGGGCAAAGCTGTTGAGTTGCTCAAGGCACACTATAAAGAATTCATTATCTCCAAACTGCCACATTTAATCAGAAAATATCAATTATTTAAAAGGGGAGGTTTGCTCCTGTTTAGAGCATCAGGTTTTACTGACACCCTGAATTATACTGACAAGTTGAATATATTTTTCTGCTGTCACCGTGATGGTGCTGTGAACTTTCCTATTTTCAATGCCACCTTTTTTTTTTAATACCTTTGGCTCGGTAAATGTGCATCTGGCCACTCTAAAGGACTCTTTGTAATAACATCAGTGGAATAATAAAATCCAACAAGTAAAATATTTATCTCGTGTGTTCAGCTTGCTGGAACGACCAAGACTTGTGCTGTGTAAATTTTTTCGCATGGCATTAGCACAGAGGCACTGGTGACCTCTGTAATGAAATGTATGGTACTGTTGACATGGCATTACAGCGATTCAACACTGTTCATTAATCTTTGTTTTGCTAGAGCCCTTCTGGCGTATCCTTCGCCAAGGTGCGGAGCAATGCCAGAAATTGTAAGGCTCACCACATATTTCTGATGGCAATTAGCATGCATTCCGATCCACTGAGCCCCTCGCATAACAGCCCAATCCTTACAGCAGCCAGAGTCTTTATCAGCGCCCGGGTGATAGGAGTCATTGAACATTCTGCTGACAGCAGATTATTTTTGTTTTTATACAGATGTCAGGCTTGAGTAGGTGGTGTTTTCCACTCTTTCTGTGGGACTACGGGCCCCCTTAGACTCTCTTTTATTCACAAATGACAGAGCAATGCTAAGTTTTTCTTTTCTATTCTCACTCGCTCCCTTAGTCTGTCTGTTTGCCTCCCCTTGTATCTTTCCTTATCTTAACCTCTGTCATTTCAGGTCTGGAAATAGGTCTGATATTTAAAGCACTGGTAAAGAGTAACTGTCATCCCTTAGAGGACAAATAACACTCCAACGGCACTGAATCCTGTGTGCCTCTGTATTCTCACTGGATCTGTCAGCAGGAAGCAGGCATGCAATTAATAAGCCTTTTACCTCTAAATTCACAGTTCTGCCAAGTGGGGGGAAAAAATGAAGAGCCATTCATACAGATACAGAGAAAATTTCTACAGATGTCTATGAAGAGAGGAAGCACATTTTTTTAAGTGCCAACTGATGGCTCATGTATAATCGTAGTAGCCATGATTCTGATCGATATCATCAATGGCTACTGCTGCCGTGCAGAATTTGATCCAGGAGTCTCATGCTAATGTTCACGCCTGTGTCAGACACAATGTAATCTCTTCTTTTGGATCAATGACACTTTTTTATGGTCTCATCGCTTTTCCAGTGTAGGAAGTAACACTATTCTTGAATCGCATAATCTGTTGCACACAGAAGATCTCTAAATTTGCTGACTTAATCACCATTTCAACTGTATAAACTCAATGAAAGCCAGTTTTCTCCGCAGTCTTTAAGATGTGCATTATAAAGTAGATTTGTGCCTCCGCAGTGGTCAATGTGCATAACCACTAGCTGTTTTTTTGAGGTTTTTTTTTTTTTTTGGACAAATTCAAATTTTTCTTTGGAATGTTAATGATTTAAATCTCTAGATTTGCCTGGAGTCATAGGAAAATGTCTCTTTTTATTATTTTGTTGACATATTCTGGATGAATTGAGTTCCCCTCCACCCGCTCTCTCTCACCCCTTGTTGCGTAAAGTAATATCTGTGTTTCTGGGGACACATTACAATAATGCATTAAGAAATCACATTAATAATGCACATATTTTGTCACATATTTATAACTATCCCCCAGACATCAACATGTCACAGTTGTTGTTAGATCCCCTTTGGTTTCAATTAAAATCTCGCTGAGGCAATAAAAATAGCCAATTAAATTGGAGCAGGCTCTTCAGAGGTACAATTGGTCTGATTAGATTAACCTTGAACATCAATTAGGGTTAAAAATAAGCTTAAATGTATATTAATAACTGCCCACCGTATTTGATGTTAAACTATACTACACTTGTATCACTCATTTCCCCTGTATTGATTCCGTAAGTGGCATTATTTTCACTTGATTAGCCTGCATTATCATTTATTTTCTCTCGCGCTTATTTGCAGCTTAATTATTTTGACCAGATAGCGCGTTCGTTGTGCAACATCGAGACTTCATTATCTAATTACAGGAGTGAGTTTCCAAGTTACAATAGACAATAGAGATGTGACAGTGTATTGCAGGCATCACTCTACTTATCATTCAACACAAGTCTCTAAAGCAGGGTCACAATCCTGCTTTTACAGCCATACAACTTCTCTCTCTTTGCGCTGTCTTTTCACGCACTCACTTCTCTCCAATAGCTGTGGTGTGTCAAGCTTTTCTCACCACCAACCACCACCACCACCACCACCGCTGCCTGGCTGCCTTCAGTCATGCCATCCCACCTGGTAACTAAGAGCTGAGCATCCAGACGCTAAAAATATGCCTGACGCTTAATGTCACACCCCCCTGCCACTTCCAGCACCCGGTTCCCAAAGCCCAGACTGGTGTGAAGGGAGGGAGCCGAGCAGACATCTTTGTAATTCTTTTAATAACATGTGTAAATGGGAAAGGGGCCTATCGGTCTTTATCAGGCCTGGCGAGCAGAGCAGAGCAGCTGATACCACCTAGGGGCTGGGAAATGCCTGATTCATCTAACAGTCCGTGAAGCTGATTAATTTCACTCTTCATTAAGAATGTGTTGTGGCGTCTTCTCCGGACTCGAACATGTCTCTGTCCCTTGGTCACATTTTTGTGCCTCTTCTCCAGCCTTTTTCCCTTCTCGCTCCTCTCGCCCTCTCCCCTTTTTCCTGGGCAGCGTTAGCAGCGGCGGCCACCCTCCTCCTCCTCTCTTTGCGCCCTTGGCAAATGAAAGGTCAAAGACGCTGCAGTGATTAATGAGCAGTAGACTCTGGGATCTCTCTGTC
>OMNN01002449.1:0-11517 GCA_900302755.1 Chromis chromis | reverse complement strand
AAAAGCACCCAGTCCAGGAAATAGTTGGTACATTTTGCACAAAAAGTGACTTAAATGATAAATTATCAAAATAATTGTAATTCTCAGAGAAAAGTTTTTTAAAAAGTTCTTGTAGGTAATTTGTAGATAATTAATACAAAATAGTTATCGGTTCCTTATCTTTTAGTTTGAACGGACAGTGATGTTATCTGTGCGCCTGTGTTTGCTAACATTACTCTTCTATCCTTCATAGCAGATCTTAAGGCAGCTGATTACGTTGGGAGCCAGAGAGCTCAGATCACATTCTAATCAGCTGATAATTAATTAGACATATATGTTATCATCACAAATCCACAGTGGGGAAAACAGTATTTGTTCATTTTCACACTCTGGTTTATTTTTAATACTCGGCACGTCAGTCTTTTCCCTTTTATTGCCACGAGGCAGCATTTTTCTCGAAAGCGAAGAAAACAAATAGCGGAGCTCGTTTCTAAAATAACTAATTTCTAGAATTAAAGTTAAACAATTTCATCTTTTCCTTTCTGCCAACGCTGTTATCTTACCTGTGTTTTTTTTTAAATTGGCAGTAATACACCGCCGACATGTTATCCCCTGTCTTTCAACAAACATAGTTAACCTCTCAGGGGAGTCATGCGCATATTTTTAAACCGTCTGATTGAACCAAATAAATAAAAAAACTATAAACTCAGCATATTCAGGCCCCCAATGGTCTAAGGCCTGTGAATTTCTGCCTGACCTGGCACTTAAAAGGTAAGGAGCTGCTTTGTTTTATCAATAAGACCTTGTTTTCATGGCTGGTCACCACCCCAGCAAACCAATCAATGGGGCATGCTCTGCTATCGCTGTGAGAGAAATGAAAAATAAACCCCAGATAATCCTTCAGTTAAAAGGTTACTCAGGGCGATAAAAGCTATTTTGTTAATTTATTTACTCTCTGCACTGGAGAGATAAAGAAAAGGAACAATTAGGGAATTCTAGGTGAGAGATTTTAAAAGGGCAATGACATTGGGTTAATATTTTATAAGGCCTGATTGGCAGAGACCTGGAGAGGCCTTTTGTTTACACAAGCCCCAGACGAATGATTCACTCGCTTGTTTTGGCCGACTGGGCGGAAATGGAATAAATATCTTCATCCTTACCTTTTAGAAACATCAAACAAAAGACCGAGATAAAAGGTTAATGGCTCAATCATAACCACCAGGAAATAATATTATGCTCTTTCTCTGTAAACTAGACTCACTATTGACATAATCAGGTTGAATTCCTAAAGATATCTGGAGATGGGAGGAGCAGATGATTTTTTGTGTGTGTGTGTAACTAAATCCACTAAGGGAGTGTGCTCACTTGGGCTAAACATTACATTTGTGGTTTCAATTGATTTATAACAGATCATAATCACTGCATTAACAGCGTTCTGGGTAATAAGATCTCAGTCACTGCTTCCGTCGTCAGAAAAGAGTCTGATAGTGAGATGTCAGAAATTTTGCCACGAGATCAAAAAGCATCCCGATATCTCATGCGATATTATAGCTCTTATTATACCTATCACTTCGTGTTGGCTTCCTGTAAACGGGGTGAGAACGTGAATTTAATTATTGTGCTTTTATTGCATTGTAGTGCTGAAATTGGACTCGTGTGGAGTGTATTGTTGGGCCCCGTGTAATCTGATTGCCTGCGCAGCGTAGTGTGTTGGATAGTATCAGGTTCCAGCCGACTCTGCTGGGTCAACACACGGCCGGGCCATTAAAGGAAGTCTGGTTCAGGGAAAGTTCACCACTATTTTCTTTTCACCATGGCAGCAAAACAAAAAAGAGAGAATAGATGTGTAACATATTTGTGGCCCCAGCCCAAAGCTGGTGGGGCCTATTTTGTTTCCTTAATTGAAGCCAGAGATATGAGGGCCCCAAATATCTTTAGTACAAATATAAATAAAGCATGAAATAAAATTCTTTCATGATTGACCTCCAGTACAGAAATAACATTGCCCAAAAAAAAAGTCTCATTTAAAAGCCAGAGGTCCTTGTTTTGTGGAACATTTTAATGTAGAAAATAAAAACAAGGCTGCAAAGATTAGAAAAGACAACAGCGGGTAAGTAATGCACCAAAGGTACCAAAATTCCAATCATAAATCCAGTTGTGCTATCTTTTTCTGCAATAATGGCCTAGTTTGGAGCGGTTTCTGTGCCAGGCTATTTAAGGAATCAGCATCTGCTGCTTGATAAATAGCCTGACTCTTTTGTTTGAGGCCAGGTTGAGTTCCTCTCTGGACCCAGCTTATTAGCCTGGATGGCTCTGACCATCACAGACCTGTTTGGATGTTAGCATGTACGCCTCAGCTGTGGTTTTTCAAGGCGCTAAATTGCACGTTGTTAAGGAACATTATACCAAACTAAATGAAGGCTTTAGAATTATTGAATAAAAGAGCAGAACAGTCACTGCACCCCCTCCTCTATAACAAGTGTTTCTGCAAATTTAGACACCTACTCAGCCATAAGGAAAGGAGACTGTAACATTAATTTCTGAGAGGCTTTCCTGTTGCTTGGAGGTTCCTCAGTTCAAAGCTCCGTTTCAGTTGGCGTATTGCTTTCATGGCTGGCTAGTGTTATTTGTGTGCAGAGAGCAGCTGAAATGCTATCCCTTTAAACACACAGACAGATTCTTCTGCAGCCTATCTAAACATTACCTTTACTTAACTGGGCCTTTGTACCTGGTTTCACATCCTTTGACATGATCTAAGGTTGATGTGACATTTTTTTGTCCATTTGAGGGCCTTTTTGCTTTTAGTATTGTTAGTAAAAAGCCTTTTACCCATCACATACCCTCTATTGAGGTCTTTCATAAATAATTCAGCCAGAGTACAAGTGAAAGTGATGACAGCAAAACTGTCTGCGATCTCTCCCTCTCATAAGATCAAAGAGGTGCTTCTATAGAAATAGGAATTACGTTTCCAGACGTTCCTAGGTTGAGCGGGCACTCATTTCTCTTTCTGCCTCTCTCTCTTCCTCTCTCTCTCATTGCCCTCTCACTTTCTGCCATTCGCTCTCCCTCTTGATACTTCTTTCTATCACTTGTGTATTTCGCCTCCAAAGGGGACACAGTTGGGTGAAGGTCTGCTTTTAGTCCTAAAACCTCCAGAGCCGCTATATGAGAGAGTCAGCACATTCAGACAGATAGAGTGAGTGCACTCTATTAGCAGGACTGAGGTAAATAAACCTCACAAGACATGGCTGAATAAATTCAACTACTAAGGCTGTGTGGTATCTGAACTAAAACACTGCATCGCTGTGTAGATACTGCCTTTGGGAAATGTAGTGAAATGTACTGTAACATAAATGGCCTCATGTACTGTAGTGGCTGATAAAGTCCAATGTAAGACCTTATTGTTAAATCAGAGGAGCTGGTTACATTGATTGAATCTAAACAACTTGGAAAAACATCATTAGATGGTGTTTATGTGAAAAATCAATTGAAAAAGATTAAAATTATGACTTTTTAAGGAATAACCAAGTTTATCCGCAGCTAATAAATTACCAACTCTTTTTTTTGTGACCACAGTAATTGGCTATTTTTACTCTTGTTTGCCAAGTTTTCCTCACAGCATCCTTTTGTACTTTAAAACTGGATTTAACTCAGTTCGTGTTAGAATCCCCGTAAAGCTTGAAATGGACTATTGTATGTGAAATAATGTATGAAGCCAATATGTCACCAGTGTCAAGTCACTATAATTCATCTTCAGCTGAGACATCCAGCCCCTTGTTCATAAAGAATATACCTCTATAGAATCTTGGCCCATTACATGCTCATTGCGTTTTTTCTTCACCCTGTAGGCTTTTCTTTGTAACTATAAGCCAGCAAAGTAGGTATTGATTGAAACTCGAAACTGTATTAATAAGTGAATGAGTAAGATGTGTGGAAAGTCAGGAGTGTATCTGCTTTGAAGGCCTTTTCTCCTCCACAGTAAGGTGGCACAGTCATTTATCACGGCTGGATCTGTGCCCCTCGTTTGGTGTAATAAAACTCCCCCATCAGAACCGTCCAACAGGTCTGAATCACTCTGTCACACCACCTTCCAGCTAAGGCACGCATTAAATCAAGCAAGCAGAACATTTCCTAAGGCAGCCATTGCCTTTTAATTTCCTGAAGAACCTTAAAATATCATTCATTACCAGAACTACACATATTTGGTTTTTAAAAGTCTCATAAATCAATAGTGGCCTGACTGCAATAATTATAACAAGTTAACATGTAATTTCCAGGCCGAGGGCCGCGCACTGGATTTTAGCATATGCAAACGAGGCAATTCAAATAGTGTGGGGATATTAATACGGAGGAACAGGTAACGAGGTACGGGTTATGAATTATGCATCAAAAAGTGGTTGATCTTCAATAAAGGAAATGAATTCACCGTGTAATCTAATTAGTTATGGAAGTCTATTATGTTGAGCTGCAGAAAGCAACTGTCCTTGAAAAGAAATTTATTTACAGTACATGTTAGCTCTTTGGAATGGAATTGCATTCTGGAGAGCTCCAAATGTTAACACTCCCCCACCGCCGCCGCTACCCACACAGCCCCTCCTCCGCCTGCCAGTCTCCTCCTAGTTTCTCACCCGCGTCCTTCTACATCTTCTGCCCTGTTTTTGCAGCTCCAGACCCGGCCGGCCTCCGAAGAGAACCCAGAGTGTGACATCGCCAGAGAACCCCCACATCATGCCCCACTCGGTCCCCGGCCTCATGTCCCCCGGCATGATGCCGCCCACAGGTACAGTTTGGTTTAAAACCCTGCATCACCCTGTCGCTGTTACTAAAGCTCTTATTCACTTATTCTGAGTCTCTTCTACCTTTTTTTTTTCTTTCTTCTTTCCATCACACACACACACTCATATTCACACACACACACACACACACACACATCTCCCTATGAGTGGCCTCCCCGCAGCTTGTCCTCGAAATGGCAACCAGTCCAAAGTGACACATGCACCCAACCACCAGACACCAGCCGCTCACTCGTTTACCAAAAACAGATCCTCTGCTCAACCCCCGGAAACCAAGAGGGGGAGAATAAATTGGAGTGGAGATCTTTTCTCTCAGATTATTCCAGTAGATGTTGCATTTTGCCTTGAGTGCATTCTAATTAGTGCGATTAAATCCACTCCACTGGTATATGTACATAGGCAGTGGTGATGCTAAAGCAAGCTTATCGCCACAAGAATCAACAACAACCATTTGTGCCCTAACTTACCCCTGGGCCAAGTCTTATTGCAACTAATGCTTTTGTTCTATTTGTGGCTGGCTTCATTGTGACTGCTTTGATGTTAGTGGCTGTAAGTGCTCTGATTTGCATATTTTGCTCTCCTACTTGATACGTCTTTAATGATATTGTACTGTCGAAAGGAGCTCTTTGAATGCTTATTTGGTGTTACAGTACATATTGTATTTAACCAACTACTAACTGTAGCACTTTACATAGAGATAAAACAACAACAGCACATTTTCCACGGTGATCTTAGGTGTATAACAATTTTAACGGACTTGTAATTATCTCCCCCATTTTAATTACATTGCTGTAAAAAACAGAATGGAGGCATTTCCCCCCTCCCTCTCTCTCTCTCTCTCCAAGAGGCAACAATGCTGCATCTATGAGTACTTTGAAATCCAATATTAAACATAGGTCCATCCATGTGATTCAGTACAATGGAGACTCACAGGCTAGTGCTTTGAACTCTGGGAATAGGGTGAGGTCACTGGCTATCGCTGTAGTATAGAAGGCGAACTTAAAGGCCGAAGTGAACACAAGAAGAAGGACAATGATGAGAAAGACCCGTGTTATTTAGTGGAACATAAAGCAACAGAAAAGCCTTTTGATATCATCCCCTTTAAGCCCAGAGGGACTCTATGATCTTGACATTTAGTCAGGGTATTCAGGGGGCAGAGATAAAGTAATTGAGGTTTTTGGTCTTCTCATAACTGCCTTAAGCTTCCTAACTGTGGCGAGACACAACTTTTACACCAGTTTCTGTGTTGTAATTAAACCATTTATTGTTTTGATGGTAGCATTGAGCATTAAACGTCAAGGAAGTTACAGATTTTGACAGATTAGTAATTAAGTATAATTGACCACACATAAGTTAGCATCTAAGTAGGCGACTAATTGATCTCCCTGTCATGTCCAAATGTTCTGATTGATGATAAAAAATGACATTGAGAAACCGTCTTAAATAGTTACACTATCGTGTCATGTCATATTAGTTCATTTCTCAGATGAGTTGGCGCCTGCACACACAGATGGAATATGGGCCGACGGCTTCTCCTAAGGCTTCAGCATTTCTTCGAGTCTCCGCGAAGAAGCCACTGCACCGTTTAATTTGGGCTGCAGAGAAAGAGCAAAATACTACATTAAAAGGTTTTGTTCATAGTTGAATGTCTGTCTTTCTCTTAATTTTACAGAAGGGAAATGAAATCCTACTAGGAACAAGTGCAACGCATGATGCTGGTGCTTATTTCCAAGTCACTTTTCACTCAAGAGTGTCTCACTGTGCTCAGAATTGGCAAAAAGTCTCACCTCCTGATAGACGCAGAAAGTTGTTCAATTATCTAATCTTGCAGACTTAAAGAGCAGCATGAGCTGACAACTTTGTTGGCGTGCAGCATGCAGCATTCTTCACTTAATTTACTGTTTTAGGGAGTTTATTTGCTGTGCTTTCTTCATGCAAACTGTAATCAGCAAACTTTTTTCGAGATATTACACACGGACATTAGGCATACACTCATCAATCATATCAGATTAAAATCAGTGGCTATATTAAACACAGTGGAAAGGCGTCTTCTTCACACTCAACAGGACCAGAGAGGGGATGTGAAACACATTGTTAACATATGTATCTTTGCCCTTGACACCAGTTCCATTTAGAAAAGGACATCTTAATATGCTTAGTTTTCCACTTAAGGAAATACCCTCATACGTGTGTGAAGGCACATGTGCGTATGTGTGAGTGTCTGAATGCGTGCATGCTTGCGTTTATGCCCCCGAGGGGGGGGTTACGCTGGAGCCTTTCCAGTTGCTGATGCATTACAGGCAGATTGGCCCCCAAATCGGATTATTTGCTGTGGACTGACACCACACTGAGATGACATCTCCTTTAAAGTGGAGAGGGGGCCTCCACTCACACTCTGGCCACTACTTAAGCAGCAGCTCCAATATAATTCATTTATGTCCTGGATATGGCTTCAACCTTTTGAATAACGCAAGAGTACTGCATTTACCATTAGAGAAATGAATGTCACCTACATCTTACCAGGGTGCATCCTGTACTTTACGGATAAAAACAATATTTCCTAATGCTGTCTTGGCTTTGCTTTACTGTACAGGTATGTGTGTGGACTCCAGTGACAAAGAGAGCCGGTTCCTCTTACAAGTACTATAAGTGGAGACATTTTGTCATATTTATACTCGTTCAATGTACAATTAGCATGTCATCTTCAACTGCAGAGTGGATCATCTAATCCGTCGCCACTTCAGGCTGCTTTAAAATAGATCCAGTATGCAGCAGGTAATTTAGTGTCAGTTCTTTGTGTCTCTGCCCCTCCTCTTTCAGTCCGCTGCTTGTCATAAGGTTAGCGCGCTCTGTAATTGATACTAAATTTGTCATGATGTGGATAGCACAGTTCAAGTGGTTTAGTGTACCTAAGAGTTGCGTTGTTCTCAGCCCCAGTTTGTCATCGCTGTGCCACCACCAGCCCATGCATAAAATTAGGCGACCATGCTCATTGACATGGAGTATCTCCTCTCTATTTAGCCTGCTCGCCCGATAAATAAAGTGTGTTTTCATTGTTGCCCATGGTGCCGTCCCTAACAGAGAAGAGAACAGAAACACAACAGATAAGCTCCGGTAATTTTTTTTTTTTAATCACTGCTAGAGAAAGTCGTAAAAGTCAGTCTTTTGTGTACTGATGTGAAGTTAATCTGATTTTAATTTAATTATACGAGTTAGTTGCGGAGGGCACAGGCATTGGGGTGTTTGTTGTAAGAATGTTCTGACATTGGCGCAGGTATGGGGCAGCTAGCATGTTAATTAATGATGAAGATCCTGACAATATGCAGAGGCATGACAGCGTTAAGCCAGTCGGCTGCTGCTTCCTTTGCATATTAATAGATCCTTCATTATTATTTAATATGACAGCTGCTCCAAGGGCTACCATCAGACCTTGTCTCTGTTATTTGCTGTTTTGTGCTCCCCATGTGACAGTGCCATGCTATTCTCTATTTGTTGAAATGTTCCCTTTTCTGTTCTCTCTGGTGTGGCTCTCTACATGCGACCGTGATGTGCTGTTTGTTTTGTGCTCAGGAGGATTCTGACTTGCCCGTGCGTCTATATGGGAAAAGTGTCTGAATCTAAAGGTGACTTTGAAAGAATATATGAGGCTGGATTGTTTTGTTTGCATAGTAATGAATGCAGATTAGCACTGAGTGGGATTGGTCTTGTTGACGTTTAGACTTCTAGTGGCTTAATAGACTTGTTGTTGGGCGCCAGCATCTCCCTGGCTTCCTTATTACATCCATTGTATTGAGGTGTGTGTTATGTGGATATGACAATTGATCTGGTGAAATGAAACAATTATCAGAACAAAGATTTCGATTTATGGAGTGTGTCACTTAGTCAAAGACAGGGTGGAGGTAGCAGTGGAATGATAAATGAAAAATGGAAAAGTGATCATTCCATCTGGTTCACAATAGCACAGATCAATTTCTCAGCCTTTATTTACTCACTACACATTTGATCAAAACACATCACATTCTTCTACATGGATTAATTTCCTTTTTCTCTTTTGTTTTACCATTCTCACAGTTTAGTCCAGACTATAAGAGAAAAATAAATGGCGAGGACAGACGGGCTGCAGTGCAATAAACTATGGTGTTCTTACAAGTTAGAGAGCATCAGAAAGGCTCCACTGCAGCACTCCTTTGAGCGGCACCTGATTTGTGGGGGGAATTTATCACACAAACAGCTCAGAGGTGATTTCAATATTTACTCGGCAGTCTGTTCTGCATACGTCTCATTTGGAAAACAGTTGACTCTTGCCCATTATACACAAATGAAGGCTGACCTTCAGACTGGGCAGAGGCCACATTCATTATGTGGAGAAGTATCACCTTCTTATGAGGCAATGGCTTTTTTTTTTCTCCCCCTGCTCTGCCTATGCATATGGAACAGCAGCCAGGGCCCATTGCAAACGAGAGGGCCCTCGCTGACATGATGTATACTGTACGTCAATATGGTACTGATGTATTTTAAGATGCAAACAAGGCTTTAAATTATATGCACCTCCATGTCAGTGGCTCAGAGTGACTCTCGCCATCTGCCTATCAGCTGTGGATGAGAGGAGAGGGTGTCCAGGCTGGTATGCTCTTGTGTGCATGTTTGTCGGTGTGTGTTTGTGCCTGTGTATGCTGGCATGTATCTATTAGAGCCACATGTTTGATTTCTACCTCTCCTTGTACTTGTGTCTCCCCTCAAATGCATGGCTAATAGCCGCTTTGAGTCCCATCACGGAGACGTGACAGCTTAGTGATGATAAACGCAGACGTTGCTTTGTTCTGCGTCAAACGTAAGGCAAACCTGCATATCAAGTACAAGCAGCCCCTGTAAAAGGGCAAGTGATATACCGTATTGTGAATATGAGCGATTCCAGTAATAGGTACATATCTTTCTCTCGCCATGCATCTTTGATTTTGTTGCTGGGGTTGGCAAGAAGAGTCGTGGGTCTCTCCAGAGACACACCAGGCCTAGAGGAGCTTTAGCACTATCTGTCCCTGCTGTTTGAGACTAGCCTCATGAATAAAGATTTCAGTCACGTTCAATACACCAGAACCCTGGAACTACCACAATGACAAACCAGTGCTTTATGATCTCTGCAGTGTGCTCAGCATATGTATGTCTATAATCTCAGACTTACTATATCAATCATATCAAGTTCATTTTGATCGAGGTGGACGACCATGTTAAATGTTGCTAATATATACACATTAGGAGATTTCAGTGGAAATGTGTATGATTATTTAAAATGTGGTGTCAATAATCATTCAGTCTGCTCAGGAAAACAGCAGCCTGAGGAGAATCCATGTAAAATTCTCAAAGCTATTTGGCATGTTGTCAGAGATCTTCCAGTGATATGCATACAAAATAATGTGCTACAATTGCTGTATTGTAATATTAAATCTACCATAAAACAGTATGAATGTGTGTGCAGGCTAATCTAAGTGCAAAGTGTAGAAAATTCATTTGCTATGTTTTTTTTTCTTTGCAATTTGATTTTGAAGACAGGTTTTATGGGTAGCTTTAAAATGTCTCCAGTGTCCTCAGTTTTTTCTGTTTTTATTCCAGGAAATAATCTGATGCACATATGTCCAATCTCACTGCCATTTTAAAAGTTGTAGGGTCCTTTTGCCTAATATTAATTTCATACCTCAGTAGTTCTGAGAATATTTTTTGAAGTGATGATACTGACTTTCATATGTCGCATTCTTTTTCTTTTCTGTATTGATCGTACTCCTTAGTTAAGTTTCACACATGACCCTCTAAGCGTTGAGCACACT
Source organism: Chromis chromis (assembly GCA_900302755.1). Classification (NCBI taxonomy): domain Eukaryota; kingdom Metazoa; phylum Chordata; class Actinopteri; family Pomacentridae; genus Chromis; species Chromis chromis. The sequence goes on along the minus strand of OMNN01002449.1, from coordinate 926 downwards.
CGAAGCCAAAGAATAAAACAACTTGAATCCTTGGTACATGGTTTATAGTTTTCCATTGTGCTTGATGACTCGCCTTGACACTCACAAGAGCCCACTTATTATGAGGCACTACAGTATATTGCTGTGAGGAATTTGAATACCGGTGTTAGGCATTATTCAGGTCGATTAGATCTGATGAATACATTGGAAGGTATCATTGAAATACTCCCTATAACAAGATTCATAACACACTTCTCCGTCTGTATTTTTCCTCATGTTGAACCTCTCTTACTTACTCTTTCACTTTTTCTACCCTGAACCCTACTGTGTCACACTGTATCACGATTCCTGTATTATACATACATTGTGTATTATAAGTTGTATACACAAAATGCTTGCATCATGCACTATTATCTTGACTGCATCCGTTCCCATCAAGGCGCAAATACATCAATATAGTGGCGAGGAATGCCGGAGTCTGTGAAACATTCATAAAAATCATAGGCTGCCACACACACAGGGATCCATCTCATCAGCATGATAACCTGCTGTGAAGATATCCCCTGTCAGAAGATGAAAAACCAAGTCGTGATCTCATATGAGCTTATTCCCCATAGTGTATAAAATTATTCATTGTTTTATTATTTCAAAAGTCCTTTTTCTTTGTTTTCCTCATTCGCCAAGGCAGGTTTTCTGAAAAGGTTTTGCAGGTGCAGTGGCTCAGCCCCAGCAGACATGTAGCGGTCTGTAAGCGCTCTGTCTCCTCTGCCTCTTCTTTCCAGGCCTGACAGCAGCAGCGGCAGCAGCTGCCAACGCAGCCATCGCAGAGGCCATGAAGGTCAAGAAGATCAAGCTGGAGGCGATGAGCAGCTACCACGGCAACGCCAACCACCATGGGGCCGATGGAGAGAATGGAGACCTCAGCTCCAGCGTTGGTGAGGATGCCC
>OMNN01002443.1:0-11064 GCA_900302755.1 Chromis chromis | reverse complement strand
ACCACCACAGCCAATTAGAATCACAAGATAACCTAACCTTCCTAAGGACAAGGAGGACCTCTCAGGGTGTCCTATGGGGTCTGGCACCAGGACGTTGGCAGTGGATCCTTTGGGTACTCTGGCTTGTGCAGGGGGGCCTCTGTCAATTAAACTTGTTCCACTGCATCCTGTTGATGCTTGATCAGAATGGGGTCTAGGAAGTTTGGAGGTCAAATCAACATCTTGGGCCATTGTCATGTTCCTCAAGATGTTCCTGATTGTTTGATGTTGTTGCCATGTGGTGGGGTGCATTTTCCTGCAGGGGTAGGCCAGTGACATTTGGGATTGCCATTTGCATGAAGGAGTGTGCTTGTTCTGGGACCATGTTTATTTGGGTGTCTAAGTCTCATCAACACGGATGGCAAAATCCAAGGTTTTCCAGCAGAACACCACATAGTACCAAGATGATCAATGTTATTCACTTCACCTGTCAGTGGTCACAATGTTGTGGCTGATCGGTGTATATTCTGGTCACATGATAATCACACTGTGACGTGTCACTGAGTTATATACCTGTGTAATTTTCTCATGCTACTCTTAGCCATCTTCACCAGGAACCTTAAAAAACAACTTGCTGCCCTCTGTGACTGAGCAGCACTTTGACATGCTCATCCCTTTTCCCATAAATAGTCAGACCATCCAATCAGCAGCACACTTTCTTGCCATTTTCTGCTAAGAGTCAATGAAATCCTGCATGTAACTGACACAAAATACCCTCTGAGACTCAGTCAGTGGATCCTCTTTCATTTAAATCCATGTTATGATACGTCATCGCAGCTAAATGTCTATGGAGCCCGAGTTATATTTGTCTAATATCTCTGGCTTACAAACGTCACACAGCAGAGCGTCCATCCATCCTTTGGCTTACAGACAGTTCATCGTCAATGGCTGGGGCTTTACCTCCCGCGGCTGGCAATGGGCATCAGTGCAGCTTCGTACAGCCAAAGCTCGCTGGCTGCCTCCAGAGGTTGGAAGCCAATCCTAAACAACAGAGCTTTCATTTTCAATGAGTTATTACGCAACAACATCTGGGCAAGAGACCTTGCAGGAACAGGAATTTCTTTCACCCACCTCTCCCCCGCCCATCTCTCTTTTTATTTGCTAATGATGTCGAAATCGGGAATCATTTTGTATTCTCAGTAATCATGAACATCTGGTGTGTACCATCTGGCCATGTTGTTGTCTGATGGGCTTGACCATGATTATTAGTCAAAAAAAGGAGACATATAAAGGTAGACGCTGGTTTAATCTGAACTATTTGTGCAAGGTTTGTTGTTAAATACTTCCAAAGACACAAGGTGGGGTGAAGTATAAAGCAATACTCTCTGCACTTTTGTTTGGGTGTATTTTTTTTACTTCCCTCATTTATTTTGGAAATTAATGAGGCAATGCTTTGATGTGTTTCGGAGAATATTATCCAGTGTTAGATTTGAGAACCCTGAATATAAATATATTGTGGGACAACACGACCCCATAAATCTCCACCATAAACACTTAATATAATCCTACGTTCGTGCACTTGAAGGGTTGGGACACAGAGATGATGACACAGGAGAAAAGGACCTAGTTAAGATCCCTGGGAGCTTAAAATACCAAACAAAGTAGGCCTGTATCATACAGTATAAACCTGGCACCTGGGACAATGCATGTTACACACTAACAGGGATGCATTCATACACGTAAACACTGAGCTTTCAAGCAGCTTCCACCAGCCACCAGGCTGTCTGCTGGGTAATGACACAGACCAAAATAGCTGCGAGTCAACCTTTCTACTAATTTATTTTTCTCTAAACTCCACCAAAGACTCCTTCTCTCTTCTGCCGAACACACCTGAGATGTTGCTCCAAAAACATACATAATCAAAAAAAGCAGCTCATTTTAGGATGCAAGTGAAAATGAGGACATGATGGGTAAAAAAGGTAGAACAACAGGGGTAAAAATATAATAATCAGGTGATATATTTTCAGGAATAAACAGTTCACATGGAGTGAATATCAAAGGCTCTGATAGGGAGGATACAGTGAATGTGCATGAGACAGGGAATTTACACTATATTGGATAAATACATGCACTGCACTCCAGCATCTCAGGAGGACCTACAGTTAATGTATGCAGTCATTTTTTTTTTTTTACTTTAATGGTAATTTATTCCAAATAACACTTTAACTGCAGCTTTGAAGGGACATTTTAGTGTAACCAGAATAGAGTCTAATACCTGGAACACTTTGATCTGAGTAACAATGGATACTGTCACAGTCTGAGAGGAAACATTAAACTGTCTCCTGGCCTGAGTATCCATTGTGTGTAAAAATCTATTAGGCTAATGCGGTAATGAAAAGCTGCAAAAAAGAGAGACTTGTCTCATGTACACAATAACATCTCAGGCAGATAAATGGGTCTCCAGTGAATATTGCTGGATGCTGCTTTTGGGGCATATTAGCCTGAAGGGCAGGAAGCAGCAGTAACAGTCAAGGGGGCTTAAGATGTCCTGCAAAATTCACTCAAATGTGCCAAGCCGAAGCTTTTCATAGGCTGAAAATTTCCAGTAGCTGTGTTTACTCAGGGCACAGAGGGCTGAAATATTGAATATCAGCCAGACACAATGCTTGGCTGCTATATTGGATTACATAATTTTCTGAGAATATCCAGGTGGGGATTGGGGATCAACTGCTGATTCCACTTTAAAGTCGCAGCTAAATAATTCCACTTTATTACCCATGATACGCTCCACATTACTCCGGTCTTATACTGTATGTTAGATATGCGTGAAGATACAATTTATTAAACCCGACCTACATAAAAGTCTTGCATACAGTTGTGCTGACAACAAAGCCGTGAAGATTATATTTTAAGCAGGGCCTGTGATTTATCTTCAGGTGACTTGGTTAACTGCAGTATTAATCATGCAGTGAAACCGTGCCTGGTGTGTAATCTAAAATCTGCAAATGCAACCAACTCTCTCCAAGCCTGCGACTTTCCTGTTTGTATTCAGTGAGATAAAGAAAAAAAAATGCAGCGATGAATCCTCACGTTGCAAGACGGATGGTTTTATTTCAGTTTGCTGTTGTTCAAAGCCAAGTATTTTACACTGCACAGCATTTGGGCCAGTGGTCATATAAAGCTGTGTCATTAGTACTGAGCAAAATATGCATATTTGTATTCACTTCTGGTGCACAGACAGACATTAGGTTAGATTCATGAAAGTGTAAATGATAACATGCACAAAGCATTTGTTTGTTAGGGATAATAATCCCAGAGATTTAGTCTCAGCTCAGATGGATTGTCCTTTCTTTGCACTTGAGGTGTCTGTGATCAAATCTTATCCTGCAGTGCCGGTGTGAGTGTTGTGGGCACTGTTCTAGTATTACACGCACAAAGTGTCAGATGCCCTGGGTGCACTTGTAAACACATCCTCATTCACAGACAGGGAGAAGTGGCACTGCGAAACCTGAGAGCCCACCTTTCCAGAAGAATCGTGAACAATTCGAGCTCATTCACTTAAACCTGTACCAGTTTACACACAAGAAGACAGGCATGTGTGCACACAGAAAATAATACCTACAAACAAATATGGATTTAAAGAATGATTCATTATGTAGATGTGTACTTTACTCTTGCATTAAAGATGAAATGTTACACTATAAAGCATAGTTGTTAATAAGAGCAGCTACCTGATACACCGTTTACACAGTCACACACACACATACACACACACACACCAAGGTCCGGCAGTGTCTGCAGAGACGGGGAGGTGCTATAACTAGGAAACACTAGGAAATCCTGCCTCATTTATCATTGAAACGTGGATTTACAGTTCTGTACCTGCATGTGTCTGGAGCAATGAGGTGCAGTATGAGGCTATTAATCACAATGGAGAAATGCTCAGCTGTTTCCATGTGCATATGAGAAACATACTTCTCCAATTATATAAAAATTCAGAAAGTCTCATTAGCTAGAGTTTACATACTGTGCAGATATTTGTGCCTATGTCTTCAAAAATCCTAATCCTGGCTGTTGGTATTTACTTTACATTGGTTAAAAGTAGGGCTGCACGTTGGCTCAGTGGTTAGCACCATCGCCTCACAGCTAGAAGATCCCCGGTTTGCGTCCCGGTTAGGACGCCTGGGATCTTTCTGTGTGGAGTTTGCATGTTCTCCCTGTGCAGCGTGGGTTTTCACCGGGTACTCCGGCTTCCTCCCACAGTCCAAAAACATGCTGAGGTTAACTGAGGATTCAAAATTGTCCGTAGGTGTGAATGTGAGAGTGCTTGGTTGTTTGTCCTGTGTGTGGCCCTGTGATGGACAGGCGACCTGTCGCCCTAAGTCGGCTGGGATAGGCTCCAGCCCCCCGGCGACCCTGCAGAGGATTAAGCGGCGTACAGATAATGTACAGATAATGGATGGATGGATGGATGTATATCACACAACCATGTGGCTTCACCACATACTGTCACAGTACCTAATATGTGTTTAATTGTTGCTGTCACCTAGAAAGGCATTAACACACTTACGCTAGCTATCATGAGCCACACATCTGTAGCATATACACCACCAGCTGGCTGAGACAAACAGAAGACCTTATTTTAAATGGAGGTCTGGTCAGCTGGAGACCAAGCCATGAACGGATGCGGCTGATCTGTTGTCAGCCCCTTTGAATCCCTGATGAGGCGAAACACAATATGCTCGAACAGCTGGGTCATTTATGGAATATGCTTACTCATCATAGTTGACTGCCGCTAAAAGGAGGAGGAAATAATTCTATTTTAATAGTGTGTGCTTCACAGAGAAAAACTGTGTTAAGTAAAATCCAGTTATTTGTTTATATGGAATTACAGCCAATTCTTAAAAGTCACTGGGGGGAGACCTTTGGATAAACAGGGTAACTGTTGTAATCATCATCATCCTATGAAAAATTATGTGATAGAAAGCATTGACCAGGTGTATTGAGCAAATGTTCAACAATAAGGCCATGCTGTTTGTTTTACATGTTTTGCTGTGTGGCTCTTTTTCTGAATTTGCATTCATATTTGAAGACATATCACTAAAAGTAACTTAGACTTAATTAAAACAGGAAGCATAGCTACAGTTTATTCTATGTACAACAGAGAGATGTTTGGCATCTGTGTCCTTTTGAGGATGTGATGTGCTAAGTGACTGCTGGTGGCACTATAGCCCTTTTGGGATACAGTAACTAGGAAGAGGCAGACTAGGGCAAGAGAACTGATCTGCGAACAGCTTCCACTGACAGTGACCTTGCTGTCTGTGTCACTTTGAAGTATGACCTTCCTGGGCAAGCTGCCGAGGGCAATACGTGTCGTACCACCTTTGGAAAGTCCCTTTTTGTGTGTGTCGACAAGAGCATTAGCAAGGGTCAGGGGTGATATAGCTGGCTAAGAATAGGGGGCAGAGGATGTCGCACCATGTGGCAGTTGAGATAGAACAAAAGAAAAGAGAAAAAAAATCTTTTGGGCTATTCCCCTGAAAAACACAGATCAAACGATGTCAAACCGTGTCTGCAGCTTAAATGAAGAGACCTTATACTGCAACCTTGATCTGAACTTTTTACCTTGATTTATCTCTCGACACAAGCCTTCCTCTAAACTTATCAAATGTGAAGAACACAATCATACAACCTGCAAACCAATGTGTCTTCTTCCTTGATTATGTTTCTGGGAGAGGCGAGACAGTGTCATTGCTACTACAAGCTCAGCTGCTCTAAATCTGAATAAATTCATATGATAAATCAGACATTTTTTTATGAATAGAAGCTAAAAAAAAAATATTGTTGTAAAAAAGATTATTTTCTTGTGACAGGAGATATTGTTAAATCAGTGCAAGAGTTTGCCTCCACCAGAGCTTTTTACCACCAGGATATATGTATGTCTGTTATTCTGACGTCCACTTCATTTGTAGGTCTTTTGCATAAACAATACAGTCAAGCACAGTACAAATGTGACACACAATAACCATAACATAACTGGCAACTGGCATAACTGCCATTTTGGTGTGAGAAGGGACAATGTGTCCTTGTGCAATGCCCTATGCATGTCAGCCAATAGTCACCTACTAGTAAAGTCATTGGGGCTACAAACATGCAAACACAACAGCCAACCCACTCATGTGCCATTACTGACCAGTATCGTTTTTTAAACTAATTAAGAATCATTAAATATTCACACAGTAGAATAACCTGCCTATATCCTAATAGCATGGAAAGATTGATACTGGTTCTTTTTTAGCAAGGCCAATGTTGGAGCCATCCATTTTGTGTTTTGCCTCCATCAGCCACTTTACGATGTCCTTACGGCGACTTTGCCCCCTTCATCCTTTCCTTGCTCCCTCAGTTTTCTGCTGCAAAATAGGGTATTTAGAGTATTGACTGCTTTGCTCTTTAACAGAAATGCTGTGTTTCTTTTATCAAGGTGAGGAGCCACTTACATATTCATCTCTTTGTCGTGTACAGTGTTTTAAGCTTGATCTATAGCCTCATTAAATGATATATATTAGCAGAGCAGGCCATGGGTTGATTATCAAGGTGACACAAACATTTTTTTTTAGCCCTTGCACTTTAATCTTGTGCACTCTGGTAAAACATGGAAAATTCTGTTAAAGCACAAGTATGTGCATAGATTTAACAAGACCTAATTTCACTCAGTTGTTGCTTTAACAAAAAAATGTCAGGGGAAAAAACGACAGGCAGCAGTTTAGATTTTATTCTCGAGCTGTGAACAGCCAGGCTTTTGCCCTGGAAGGTTAGGTCATTACATACACTACAATATCCCCAGTAATGCTTCACAGGTAGATTGGGATATCTAGGCGTGCAGTCTTTTCATTGTAACAGCAGTAGAAATGTCAGTACATGGATACTTCCTCAGCCTCTGAGGGGACTATAGACTCTCCAACAGCACTTGTGTCTCTTACACTGGACAAGCTTCCATAACCCTGCTTCTGCCAGACTCTGAAAGGCTCTCAGCAGGACACTGGGCTAGCTCTTGTTAGTGCAGGTCGCTGATCCTAGTCTCCTTTGGGCTTACAGCTGGTACAGACCAAAGAACATCTTGGATGTTTGTTAGTTGCTTATCCTTTAAGGAGTCTGTTGGGAAGAGAAAAGTGCCTACACACCTTAAAATCCAACTAAGAGCAGGAAACTTGATTTATTTGGTTTTATTTTTGAGAGTGAGGCGGCTTGTCTCCAGCTGTTGCAGCATCATAGAATGTTGTGCTGGGTCTTGTGGTTGAGGGTTCCTCATTGAAAACAATATATTTCACTGTGAACATGTCAAGTAGAAAGAATCCAGAGAGGAAATAATGTGTCTAACACAGTAGTTTATCATTTCAATAACTTGTGGCCTTGCTTATATTGGGTGTCAGGGCCTAAGTGTCAATATTGACTATTCTATTGCTGTTAGTGGGAAAAAAAGCACAATGACATAAGTTTAATTCCTGCACAGGCACAAAAAACTCCTATTATACCTGCACTGTTCTATTAAGATAGTGACAGTTGGCTGCTATCCAGTAAGTGCAACCAACCCAATTTCATAACAGCATTACTCCTGAACTCCCATAGACTGCAGTCACCTCCTGCTCTATTTTAGGCTGTTACATAAACTGAAAATAAATTGGGAGGATGTACTGTGTTTCAATGCTTCCTTTTTAATTTATAATGCATGTTTCTTTCTTCTATTTGTAAAATCTCAGATAGCTGTTAGTTAGGCGAGAGACTCATTAGGACCTTTGTCGTGCCGTTGCTCTTGGGCTGGGAAGCATACTCAATAGATAACTCCCTCACTCCCAGCCCATCTCCCTCTCCCTTTTTATCACTCCAGCTCCCTCCTTTCCTCTCCCCAGCCTGCTCAGTGCGTTACCAGAGGTTTGACTGTCAAGTGGAAGCTCTAGAAATTTCAAAGTCTTTCAGGGAGGTGATAGAGGTTCTGATGGCGGCACATAATCTTTTCCCTGCTGTGGTCTCCCTCTTGTTTGCCTTTTGGTTACAGAGGGATGCTGTCTGATGATTCAGTTATGTGTCTGGAGCAAATGTAGACTATTGTGTGTGTGAGACTATGTTGGCTGGCTAATGCACACTTACTGGGTAGAGAAAGTAACATTTGGAAGGATTGTCAGTGTACAGTGCATAGACTGCAGCAGGGATTTAACCAACATCTTAATAATATTGACTAAAAATGCAATTAGCTGCTGACTATTCTTGTTCTTTAGAAGTAGTAATTGCTGCTTTCATAATTTATTACAGTACCAACATTTTTTAACAAGGCCTTATGACATTTGTGCCTATTCACATTGCCACTTAATTAGGTATTCATAAACCTTTTCATTATGCAGTTGTGAATGTACCCATAGCCGCTACAGGATTCACTGTATGAGTTTTGCTTTTTTTTTTTAAAGACCAAAGCCTCAACAACCATCCCATTGTTGTGAAATGAAAGCCAAACCGAATGTTTATTTTCACCTACATTTGTGATCTGTCATTACAGTATGACATTCTCTGTGAAAACACCGCCTGGCCACTATGGGGTTTATTACCCACGCCGACAAAGTCGGGCCGTGGATAGGGCGATTCTCTGTCTGTCTGTCTGTCTGTCTGTGGGTGGCTATGTCCGCACAATAACTCAAGAACAAATAGAGATAGGATAATCAAACTTGGCACACATGTTCATCTTGACCTACCCTGGTCACCCATTAATTTTGGGGTCAAAGGGTCAAAGGTCAAGGTCGCAGAGCTACTTAGTGCAAAATCCCCTTATAATCTACTATATAAGCTTGCAGTGATGAACTTTGGTATATCTAAGGGTAGGACTACCACATTGCACCTCTTGGCCTTGAACGTGACCTTTGACCTACCCTGGTCACCCATTAATTTTGCAGTGCAAAGGTCAAGGTCACAGGGCTACGTTCCATGTTTAGGAAGGCGTCCGGCGTGGGTCTGCATCTTGCTTGAGTGCAGTTTACATAGTGATTCATCGGATTGAAGATGTCCCTCCTCTCTGATATGTGTGTAGGAAAGTAATTCTTGTGTGTCATCCCCAAGATTTGTGTATTTATGTATTTAGAGAGACAGTACAACATAACACCACAGTGTCATGAAAAAACATATGTATCTATGTAACTCTGTAGGGAGAATATGGTGGAATATCCAACACTGCCATGGTTAGGGTACTTTGTAATTTTATACTGAAAATATACCTATGTATAGCCTTACAGTACCGTAAGTCACACTGTATAAAGGTCTCCAGTAAATGTCACATGCTAGCTGAATCATAAATGGGTCCACGTTCAAACAGGCTATGGGATATAAATGACATCACATGCCTTTGTGAATAAAATTGTGTATGACAGCACCATAACAGCAACCTCTTCCCTGCCACCCTTATAATGTGTGCAACGCATGACAGAGATTAAATGCACATGTCCTGGGAAATACTCAGCACACGTAGCGTGAATTCAGCTTGCCTGTCACATTAGATATAGCAGGGACTGCTGTTTGATAAGCTGGGAATTAAACCTCCAAATTTAAACACTGACCTTTACTTCCAAGTGCCACTGCTTTTGTCAACATGTGTAATTCCTAGCCTTGGATGCCAGCATGCTGACTGTGAATTATAAATCAATGAGCATGTATTAGTGTAAAATCCTCCAGCACTGGGGGCTTTGCTTGTGATGGAAGAATGAATAGGAGGGAAACAGGGGCATCTCAGGGGATGTCAGGCTGTCCAACTCTGGGTCTGCTGGTCACAGCCTGGAACTCATCCATACATATATACAGAGACAGAGGGCTTATATAGCACTGGCTCTAAAAAAAAGTGTATGTTTCTTTGTCTGTGTGAGTTAGCTTTCTTTCGCTTCAGGGAGTTCAGGAATAGTTACAGCCTACATACTGAGAAGGAAAGATATCATTGCATGATACATAATGTTGAACTAAAAATCTGCACGGTTTTATATGTTTATGTAACGAAGGCACTGGCTGTTGAAAACAATAATAAATTATTTATTTGTCTTGAAGCAGCCATGATTTGCAGCGAGTGCAGAAGGAACTTTTTTGTTTCAGCAAACCCATTAATATTCACCAGTTGAAGAAATTCAGACTTCATGTCCAAAAAAAGAGAGAAAGACAGCACAGTACTGGACATAGGTGACTATTTGATCAAAATGGGATCTATGTGATGTGCAATGTAATACAATAATAATGCAATACATGCAAATTGGTGCTTATAGCAACATAGATGGTGGCCCTACTGCAAATAGGGAAAAAGGCTGGTTAGTGTTTTTTATTTTTTATTTTTTGGGGGAGGGTTTTTCCCATTTTATTGACAGAGAGAGAGACAGGGTGAAAGGGGGGATAGAGGAGAGTGACATGCAGAAAGGTCTTGAGCCGGACGTGAACTCATGACCGCTGCTAAGGGACTGAGCCCATGTAGTATTGCTTTAACTCAGTGAGCTAAATGGCAGCCCAGTGGGTTTTTTAAAAGCCTTTATTGAGTGCTTAATTAGAAAGCATTACAAATATATACATAAAAGCTCTTTGGTGTGGATATGACCAATACGTTTTTAACACTTCATGGTCTTTCACCTATTATAAAACTTTTGAACCTGTTTATTTTCAGTACAACAGAGGAGATAGTGATAGTGTGTTATTATATAATAAATTACATTATAATTTTCCGCTTCAGACCTGCTTGAGAATGCAGCACATGTACAGTATGTCACAAAAGTGAGTATACCCCTCACATTTCTGCAAATATTTTATTATATCTTTTCATGGGACAACACTGAAGAAATGACACTTTGCTACAGTGTAAAGTAGTCACTCTACAGCATGTGTAACAGTGTAAATTTACTGTCCCCTCAAAATAAATCAATATACAGCCATTAATGTCTAAACCGCTGGCAACAAAAGTGAATACACCCCTAAGTGAAAATGTCCAAATTGGGCCCAAAGTGTCAATATTTTGTGTGGCCACCATTATTTTCCAGCACTGCCTTAACCCTCTTGTGCATGGAGTTCACCAGAGCT
>OMNN01002441.1:15765-30599 GCA_900302755.1 Chromis chromis | reverse complement strand
GTTACTGTGACACAGCTGCCACTCAGAAATGTCTATCATACCAGAATATCATCTACAGACATGGACATTTTCAAAAATTATTACTAAGTTTTGCCACCTTGAGTGGTACCAGAATCTGGTCTGGCCCATGGACTAACTGTGGGAATTCTATAGTTCTTCTGTGCTGCTAAATCCAAGATGTGTGTTAAGCATCATCATTTCAGAATTTGCAGCTTCTTTGCAGCAACATCCCTTTTTGAAGCATTGTCTTCGGTCATGATTACAATTTCGTGTTCAGCTTTTTTGGAAAAAACACACCTGAAAACATACAAGGAATGTGATTGTTTTTTGTTTGTCTCACAGAAAGTCGTCACTACATACATATATTTTATGAGTCTGGACAGACATGAATGTAAACTGCAATTTGACTGGTTGGTGGAGGCATGCAATCATGACGTATTCCTGCACAACTGTTCATCAAACACATTAGTCGTTGCATTTAAGAATTTGTCCAGGTGCCTTTTTTTTTGACATATCGATGCTTAGGATACTTACAGCTGCATCAAAGCATGGTCTGCTCGATCGCATTGATTACACTGAGGGTGAATCATATGGGAAAGGGGAGAAAAGAGCAGAAGGGAAAAAGAGAAAATAGAGAAAGAGAGGGGGCAATGAATGAGGAGAGCACTAGGAGTGAAAATGAGATTTATATGCCTACGAAGAGGGGAAAACAGGAGACAGGGAAGGCAGATGCATGGAGAGGAAATAAGGTGTGATGTGGAAAGGAAAAGAGGGAGAAGAGAGAGAAACCCCTCTGTGGACGGAAGGCTAATCCCAAACAGGAAACAGATTAAGAGCATGACACAAAATACACGTTTACGAGACAGAGCCCTTAGCTTAGGAACAGTCTGTTTAAAGGGATTGGGAGTACATACACACGAACACCACACACACACTGATGTTTGTCACTGCAATGTTATGAACACACAGCACCCCTTTACACAAACATACACACAACCTTCCCTTCTGGTAATACCATGTAGAATGCATAAACGGGCACAGAAATGCATTTCTAAAATTCCCTCAGCTCTTCTTGGCACAGCTGCAGTCAAACATTTAAAAACAGTTTAAGGATTCTATAGTGCGAGTACTAAGACCTGATAAGAACTAAACAAGAACTGATCAAGCACAACTAAACAAGCAACACTGTACTGCTGTTCAGCATCTGAGATTAAAAGCAGGCAGAAATCAGGTGCGGAATTCAAAACAAAAGCATGTGCATGCCCCCACACGATTACACACTGAAACACACACATAGTTAAAGAATCAAATTCCCCTCGACAAAACATTTGAAAATGTTTTCTAATCACCCCGTTTGCATGACACAACAAAATCATGTTTGTAGTTTTTTTTTTTTTCATGTATGAGAGGAAGAGAGCGGCTGAGGGAGGCAATAAGATTTCTCAGGGATTATATATCCATAGTGCCATCTAGTGTCTCCTGGAAAAACACACACTAACACACAGGAGATTCCAGCTGTGATTATGCACATTACAGAAGCAGACATTAAACAAAGTAATCTTAATGGTATCTTCCAAGGGTATTCTTTCATATTTCCCTATTGATGCATACAGAGGGTGACAGATTAAAGGAAAAATCTGAACCTTTGACTCCCACAGTGAGGGGATCCGGTGGCTCTGTTATGCTTTGTTGGCATGATTTGGGTCCACCTGTCCCCTTAGAGGGAAGGGTGCAAATCAATACAGATTTGTTCTGAGCGATCACGTTTATTCTATGATTAATCCATCCACAGGGCACGAGGATTCACTGAATGGTGTAGTGAGTATGACAGTAATGTGAGTCATGTTGCCTTCAGCGTCACCACAGCCGCCTCCACCACCATCATCAAAATATCAAATGAGGGGAGTATCTTTGGAAGAACAGGATTCCATCCCTCCAGTAGAATTTGAGAGACTTGCAGAATCAAAGCCAAGGTGCACTGAAGCTGTGGTGGCAGTACATTTTGGCCTAACACTGTACTGACACACCTCATATTGGGTTTTCCTTCAATTTGTCTAATAAAAGTATTTACTCAAAAACAAGTTTCAAATCAGAGTAGACATGGAGAACAGCAGTAATGACATTAAAGGGGTAGCGCCACCAGCAGCTTTCACTAGACAGTAACTAAGTAAAGATAAATTATTAACAAAGACCTATTACTAAAATGATTAATTATGTAATACGTTATGAACCTCATCACAAACGCATTACGTCTGTAATTATGTATTCCTATTTGATCTGTGTGTAGTAATGATAATTAGATAGATAATTTATTATGATTTGCTGTGGGTACTGTTTAAATATTTCAGCGCCGTCTGCCTTAAATGTAGTCTTATAGCAAGAAAGCTGATTTTGAGATGCCTCGACAGGAGCTGCAAATGTTAAAGCTTTAATTAACCTGCCCTAACTTTCTTGATGGCATTAATAAGTCAAAGTAGGAAAAAAGGCACTTAAGATTTTTGTAGTGTACTGTGCTTTGACCAACCACGAAGTGGGTGTCTGACCTGTAATTTACGACTCTTGTACGGTCATTACAGAATTAGCTTTTCGCATATGTACAGAAATAAATTTGAATCACTCACTGCTACGGACTAATTAAAACATCATGAGACTGTGGAGAGATTTGTTATCTACACCAGAGACCATGAAAAATTTATTTTCAATTACATTTAGACGTGGTACTGTCTGATATTCCTAATCGCTTAAATATTTTTCTCACCGTGACAGGACTGGTCCCGACAACCTACATTTTGGAGCCACTCATCAAAGTAGAGCACAGAAGCTGCTCTCCCAACCAAGCATACATACATATACACCGATCAGCCACAACATTAAAACCACTAACAGGTGAAGTGAATAACATTGATCATGTCGGTACTATGTAGACTTCTGCTGGAAAACCTTGGATTTTGGTTTTCTGTGTTGATGAGACTTAGACAACCAAATAAATATTGTCCCAGAACAAGCCCACTCCCTCATGGAAATCCCAAATGTCACTGGCCTACCCCCGCAGGAAAATGTACCCCACCACATGGCAAAAACATCAAACAATCAGGAACATCTTGAGGAACATGACAATGGCCCAAGATGTTGATTTGACCTCCAAACTTCCTGGACCCCATTCTGATCAAGCATCAACAGGATGCAGTGGAACAAGTTGGATTGACAGAGGCCCCACTGCACAAGCCAGAGTACCCAAAGGATCCACTGCCATGTCCTGGTGCCAGACCCCATAGGACACCCTGAGAGGTCCTCTTGTCCATGCCCAATGGTTCAGAGCATTTTTGAGCACATAAGGGGGACCAACACAATATTAGGCAGGTGGTCATAATGTTATGCCTGATCGGTGTATATATAGTATCTCTAAGTCTCATCATTTTTTCCTATATAGTCCTGGAGTTATTTAAACATTTTTGAGTCTTTTTGTATCAGCAGCGGTTCATATTCAAACCACTATGCTGTCAGGCCTTTGGAAAGCAGTGGGTCAATGTGGGACATCCGAAATATGGAGCATTTCCGTCTCCCCCGTAATCATCTTAGTTGACGGACAAAACACAAGTAGCCCGCATGTATGCACATATGCGAGCACACGCATGCAGGCTCGTTGCCATGCAGGTCAGGTTTGCTGAAGACTCCATTACAGAGGGTTCAAACACTAATCCAGTAATCTGGGACTTTCAGACTTAATCCACAGCTTGCATGATGTGACCTGTGCTGCACTTGTTGGCAGGAGGAAGACGGCGGATTCTGTAGGAGCCTCTGACCTCCATCTGCTTCCATCTCTGCATAGCGGATGATGTAGTTTCGCTCATCTATAATATGAATTTACCTACGTATACACTTGAACAGCTTAATTTTCAATCAGCAGTATGAAATGCCAGGAAGTATACTTTAACTGGCATATTTCCCTTTGTTTTGAGCTATTTTCTCTCTTTTTTTGTTCAATTTGTCTTCATTACAACTAATTTTCGCATCAAAATTAGGGATTCATTAATTTTCTATGTTGCCATGAAGTACTAATATTGAAGGAATAGTTTGACATTTTGGGAAAGAAACTGCTCATACTGTAAATCTGTGTGGTAAATATGAATCTACAACCTTTTGACACCTGTAATGGTTCTGTCCAAATATAGCAAAATCAGTTTATTAGCACCTTTAAAGTTCACTAATTAACACATTTAATTTGTTTAAAATGTCTTGTTCCAGGCTAAACTGACCGGCTGCTGACTGTAGCTTTTTATATAATTTATCTTTTCATCTAATTAAAAACTTCTAGGGTCCCTTGAAGTACGAATATTGAAGGGATAGTTAGATATTTTGGGAAATACACTAAGAAGAGAAGCTAAGTGTAGCTTTTACTGTATTTGTGTGGTAAATGTGAATCTACAGCCTCCAGTTACTTGGCTTAGCTTAGCATAAAGACTGGAAACAAGTGGAAACAACTGTAATGGTTCTGTCCAAATATAGCAAAATCAGCTTAAAGTTCACTAATTAACACTAACTAAAAAAAACTAATAACTTTTAGGGTCCTGTGAAGTACTAATATTGAAGGAATAGTTTGACATTTTGGGAAATGCAATGAATCTACATACACATTTGGCCTAGCTTATCATAAAGACTGGGAAACCTGAAATGGTGCTGTCCAAATATAGCAAAATCAGCTTATTAGCACCTCCAAAGTTCACTAATTAACACATTTCATTTGCTTAAACTGTCTTGTTCCAGGCTAAACTGACCGGCTGCTGACTGTAGCTTTGTATTAAATAATCATTTAACTCCCAGCGAGAAAGTCCAAGAAATTACAGCATATGTGGTTGTTAAGTGGGCTACATGCTTCTTGTGGCAGGTTGGGCAAACAAACCTGTGGTGGTTTCTTGTCGACGAGTGGCTTATTGATTTGCGGTGAACCCACAGACGTGTCCTCTCTCACCTTCTTCCCAAACAAACCAATAATCAGATAACCAACCCTTTGCTCATGTGCTCGACAATACCGACATAATTGCACTGTAAAAAATAATCACATTATCGTCACTTTTCCTGCCGGCACACGCTGCAACATCGGAGAGCAATGACAACTTCCACATGTGTACAGTTTGTACACAGTGATTGTGTGAGCACAGGTCCTTGTTTGGTTCGTCGCACCATCTCTACAGAAATAAACCGGAAACTGTCTGTGGAACCTTGACACACTTTACAACAGAGATGCTCCTCTTTCTGAAATGTTCAAATCCAAATTCAAAGTCGCTCTGTGTTTAATAAGAGCGACCCAGAGGCCCAACTAGTGGAAAAATATATCTATCTTTTGAGTGTAACTAACACTAAATGGCTGTGTTTATGTGCATACTGTTCAGACTCTGACAGAGCCTGAAGACATCTCCATGTCGGACATCAGTCGGCAGCCAACCAGCCACCTGCCTGCTGCTGTAAGAATCCACCGATCGTCCATCTCTTGATCTATGCAGTAGATGTGGCATCTGTTTTTTTTTTTTTTAATAATCAAGAAAATCCACAAAAATCATGAAAAAATAAACACACAACAAATTTATCCTTCTAATGAATATTGTCTGTGTAGATAAAAAACTGATGTAGCCCATCTGGGTCACAGGTAACTACCATCACATTGCAACCATTCCACTAGTCACTACTTTTAAATATAGTTTTAAGTGTTTTCTTCATTGTTGTGAAGTCCAGTCATAGTGTATCTGTAGTGTAGTGCAGGATAACATAATCATCACAATCAAGAGTATATCTTATTACAGTGCATTGCTGCCAAAAGGCTAATTTCCTTCTCATTTCAAAACATTGTTCCTGTTACAATGACATGTTTTTCTTATTATGACTACACACAGAATTATTTTATTTTAACACAATGTTTTTCCTGTCACAACAACATATCATTTTATTCCTCTTATGCCCTAAAACGGTTGTTATTGCACTACAGCAATGTACTTCATTAAAATAAATTCTCTTGATAGGTTGGTGTGTTATTATATCAAGAATAAGATCCTGTCAGGATGTTTGTATGTTTTATGGCTCTGGGCTGCTTTTGTACTCTTTTTGTGAGCCTGAGTATAATTATTGTGTGTTTTTAATGTCAGATTAGATCAGTTACACTCAACAGGAAAGACACATCTAATGCTTTCATGAGATCAGTCCGTGTGTTGTTATAACAAGAGCTGCATAGTTGTGTAGTAATGAGAATGTTTGGTGATAGAAGAACATAGAGTCTAAAAAGAAATGTATTACGTCAAATTAAATCTGTTTTAGGCGAAGAAGCTAAAGAAGTAGATGTTTTCAAATCCCATTCTAGATTTTGTATACATCTTTTAGGTGAATTTACCATTTTTCATGTCTCCTTTTTACTGTAGAATTCAAAGCTACATCAGGGTTTACTACACAGACAATAACAGACTTGTTTTCACTGCAGACATTAATGATGACTGTATTCCATTTGGGTGAGCTAAGACCAAAGCTTGACGCATGTCGGCTAACCGGAGAGAATTCACAACCTACTTAATGAATCAGAAACATCATTAACATCAGTATTTCTACTTGTACCTTTTCTGCTCTGATGAGTCAAATGTTTACTGTCTGTCGTCAGTAAAATTAATGCCTTGTTTGAGTTTTCAAGCAAATCATTCATAACGAAAATGTGAAACTGCACAAGCTTTGACTTTTACTTCCATCTATCTCGCCCAGATGTTTGCATTCATTTGTATTTTTCTATTGCTATTTAAAGGGTCTTGTCACCCATTCTTCACCCATGATTCAATGACATTAAAACAGCTTGCTGAAAACAGCTCCAGCAGAGGAGCTGAACAAGCTGTTTTAAAAGTGACTGTAAAGTAATGTGAAGTGGTTGGCATATCTCTGTCGTCCTTTTTTTCCCTGCTGCCCATTCTGGCTGATCCAATCAACCGTCTTTTCCATCCAGTCCGGTTTCATTCATTTCCTGCTGCTCTGACATCGATATTAATCAAAGCTTATGGGGAATCAAAGGCTGGAAAGCTACCACTTGTCATCCTTTGCCGATTCTTTCACACCAAAGCGCAGTGATTAAATAAAGTGCTCTGGATGCCCGGTGGGAAAGTGCGAAGTGGCTTCACAACATCTTCTGTTTCACGGAGATGAAAACAATATCGTGTTAGGAGCCACTTGAGTTCGAATCAACTGGTTATTGCTTGTAATGCAGTTAACTCTCTGAACCTCAAAACCCTGCCGGCAGGTTTTAACAGCATGTTATCTTTAAAAAAGCCAGAATAGATGAAAAAGAAGAAAGAATCATTGGATTTGCAATTTTCCAACGGTCCTTAAGTTGATCACGGACCACTTATTTTTCATCAAAACCAACTTTTTCTACATGTTTTAATTCAACATTTGCCAATAATAAACGATTTTGCACCAGATCCTGTAGAAAAACTAAAAAATGTAGCGTTCCTCAGCACAACTAAGAAGCCATGATTGATTCACCAACAGTCCTGTGACGAAAATTATGTGACTCTTTGTTTAAAATGCAATCTGTGCATATACAGAGGAGATTAGGGTCATTAATTATAGAGACTGAAGGTAAACTGAACATACTTGATCAATAAAATAAATGCAACATGCCTCAAAAACGGTATACAGAGGAGCATGTTAGCAAGTTGTTGTAACATACATTCGGCATGGTGAAACAACTTGTGTGAAAAACACCTAGACTGTTAAGTGATAAAAATGCAAGTATTAAAATATTTATGGTATGAAGAGCTGCCATTTCTATTTCAATTTTACATTATTTTCCCACATTTTTAATTACCTGAAAATATTAATAAAATTCACATCTAATGTAATATAACATTCAAATTAGTAACTTTTGAATGACCATAAAATGTCCCTTTGTTTAAATAAAATGTAAATTTTGTTGACAAAGACTAAATTAAATTAAATTTAGCGTAATTTCATTAATATTTCCTATAAATTTAATAGAGAAGACGGTTAAAGTCTTCTCTGTACACCTGCACTTGGGAAAATATTTGACTTACTAAGTCCAGGTTTTTTAAATTTTTGTACAATAAGTAATTTGTTTTTGTTTTTTTCCTTTTTATGGCATTATTTGCTATTTTGTGAAAAATAAATTGTAATTTGTTACACTGTAAAACATACTTGATCAATACAGTAAATGCGGCATGACTCAAAAACAGTATACAGAACAAGTGGTTAAAAGATACATTCAGCATGGTGAGACAACTTTTTTTTTTTTTGTAACATAAATGATCAAAGAGATTCAAGATTAGCTTTTTAAAATAATTGATAGCATTATAAGGTTGCTATACTGTACCAAAGTCAGTTCTAAATTATTTTACTTGTATTCATGGTTGTGTTGTTTGTGCAGGATTTTATATTGTAGAGAAAAATTAGCCTAAAAAAATGTAACAGGAGTGAAAAACACCACAAAACTGCTTGGGGTTCAGAGGGTAAATGTTTGATTAATAATAATAATAATAGTCTAACCTTTATTGATCCCCTTGGGGAAATTCCTTCTCTGCATTTAACCCATCCTATTCAAAGTTAACCTTAACTATACATACTAGGAGCAGTGGGCTGCCGTGGGGAGCAGTCAGGGGTTAAGGGCCTTGCTCAGGGGCCCACAGTGGTGGTGACTTGGACACGTGGTCGCTCTCACTTTCCCACCTCAACCTCTTGCCAGTCTGGGGACTTGAACCAGCGACCCACAGGTTACAAGTTCTCTTCACAAACCACTAGGCCACCACTCACTATCCCCCCCCAAAAAAATGAGAACTGCTTCACGAATTTGCGTGTCATTATTATTAGTTACATAAGTTTGTCGGCTTAGTTTGTGTAACGATGACACAAATAAATCTCAGCATTATCTTCTATACACTAATCTACAGTACTGAGGCCCTGAAGTACAGAACTATTGATCTCAGAAGGTCAACTCAGCCGTGTAGTCCCACTCCATCAAATCCTCCGCGAGGAAGCCATTCATCAATCCGGCTGATCAATGCCTTTGATCAGCTGTTTCATGTCTTGCGCTGGCAGGTTAAGTGGACCAGAGATGCATCGATCCAAATCAGAGCAACAGTTCATAAAACTTCACCCTCTCCCTTCTTAACCTCCACCTACTCTTTTTTTTCCCTTCATACAAACTCACAGTGGAAAAGTCTCACCTAAACACCTGAACGCCTCTCTGTGTCTCTGCCCACTCAGCTGGATAACGCCGTGAGGGAGTCGACACCGAGGACGGCGAACAAGAACACGTCGTCCGTCATCGTCACCTCCATATCCAGCCCGTCCATACTGCACAGTCCCCCAGGTTACCATGGCAACCTCAAAATGACCAAAACCTGCAGCTCGGTCACCAAGGAGCCGCTGGACATCGCCAGGCTGGAGACGACGGTGTTGCCGTGAACAAAAGTGCAAAAGCAGAGTGTAACCACGTGTATGTGTGCTTCGGTATTTCCCCTTGGTGGGGTTTTTCTGTTCCAGCATGCAGTTATGGAAACTCCATAGCATTTAGTTTTGTTTTGTTTGCATGCGGTGTTACTGTAAACGTATGTGAGCGTGAATGCCCAGTAGATTTCTATACGTGTATCTGTTTGCACACATGTTTTCTGACATATCATGGTGGCGGGAGATGGTTTACCTCAGAGCTGGAAGCGACAAATTAGCCTTAAACACACAATGTGAAGGACTGTAACTCAGTTAGACTTTTATTGATTATTGGTTCAGCTTCTTATCGACATATTATTCAAGATAAAGAAACCAAAAAACTTGTTTTGCAGTGTATCTTCAGATAACTTTTACTTTCAGAGTAAACTATAATTCTTCTTTATATCACAGTACATAAGCTGAAGGGTGTTTTTTTTCCTCGATTGGTACAACAGCATTATTTGATTTTGGCGTATGAATATGATGGGAGATATCAAAAGCTTTTAAAATAGTTTTTGCACAGTGTTTATGAGCCATATTTTTTAACACTAAACAATACACCTATCAGGCATAAGTTTGGAGGTCAAATCAACATCTTGGGCCATTGTCATGTTCCTCAAGATGTTCCTGATTGGTCCTGCGGGGGTAGCCCAGTGACATTTGGGATTTCCATTTGAATGAGGGAGTGTGCTTGTTCTGGGACAATGTTTATTTGGGTGTCTAAATCTCATCAACATGGATGCCAAAATCCAAGGTTTTCCATCAGAACACCACATAGTACCAATATGATCAATGTTATTCACTTCACCTGTCTTGTTGTGGCTGATCGGTATATGTGTTTATGCAAACTTAACCAGCAATGCAGACAGAAACTCAGTAGCTCCATATTTTAGATTGAAAAACTGATAATGTGGAATCAGAAACCATGATTCCAAACCAATCCCTGGCTCATATTAATTTAGGATCAGCTCTGTTGCTTTTCCAACTATCTTTAAGGATTTGAGAAAATACTATAAATACTGATTATGCGTAAGGAATCGATCCCTCTGAGAATCAACACCATACATTGCAGCTATATGCGAATTGAAGCCACTTTAAGCTTGTTTAGCACAAGCTAACTGCACTTACACAATGTTTCAGGAAAAATTTTATATGTGGAAATCTGCTTAAAGTTCAGATTAATTAAAATGTCAGTGTAAAAAAAAAGAGGAAATGGGTCCTTCAGAATAAGACGCACCACCACAAATCAATTAATTTACAGTTTTCCTGCCTTTCAATGGTCAAATAACACTCGCAGCTTTAATCTAAGGTGTTTACTTCCAAACTGGGCAATCAGGCGCACATACACAAACCCGTGCGAGAGGACAGAAGAGGATACAGTCATTTTGCTGCCCCCTCTGGCTCTCTGCCATTGATTTTTCCATTCCTGGTGACATTGAGTACTACACATCAGACTCATCAGGACACAAATATGTCACAACTCCACAGTACATCAACCCAGAAACACAGTGCGAGTGTCCTGGACTCTGGGTTTTTTATTGTTTTGCATTCCTCTCGACGCCATACCTTTGCTTTAATATCTATATATACAAGTGACCGTTTACTAAATGACTTGTTTTTATAAATATGTGGTTTCAGGATCAATCACCTCAATGTTTCCAAACTCTGTGTCCACTTCTGTACGTTGCAGTTCCCCTCTGATTGCTGCGTCATTGACTATGATTGTAATGACTGTTTTGCTTCACACACCTCAAAATAAAATCACGTTTTCTGTTAAATGATGAATTAAAATCTCTGGCAACAAGGGTCGACACGTTGCCATTTGTTGCTCATTCGTCTTGCAGTACTCATCGATGAATGTATGAAGTCCATCTATTTAGAACATCACGGCTTTACGACGGAGCAAATATCAATATTATAAATATGTTCAATTCTGCTTTTAATGACGTGATTGGTTTTACAAAGTGATGGTTTCATGTTGATTTTTGTTTTTCTTTGTACAAAATGTTTTGTGTTTTTATTTATTTTTCTAAATAAAAATGTTGTTAAATCCTGCAAGTTTCCTTTTTTTTTCCTTTTTTCTTTTTTGACATTCTGGTTCTTGAAGTAGCCTTGGATTAAAATAGGATTCTTTTTTTTAAAGCTAATTTTAGTTAATCATTATTTTCTCAAGTAATTTTATGGTCAAAATGTGTCAGAAAATATTTTTAAAATTCCAACTTATTCATTATTATCATGGTTTTATCAAGTTTTAAAAGCTGCAACCAGTGATTATTTTTTGAAAATCCATTATTAATTACTAGCTTTTGCTGCTTATTAAGCCTTTATCAATCAAATAATCAATTAAGCAACTACATCCAGTACATCTCCTCACATGTTTTGCAATTTTCTGATGTTCTCTTACACAAGAAACACTTAAAAGGCAAAAAAATATAATAATCATCTTGTCTCATGGATTAACATCCCTGTGCAGCGCCATGATGATTGTGGTTCTGCAGCTGTTGATGCATCTGTCCATCAATGTGCTGCTGACCGATATTTCACTCAGTCACTGGGTCATCTTTGTGAGTGGAAGGAATCCACCCGATGCAGCAGGTAACAGCTGGAACATCCTGATGTCAGATAACAGGGTGGAATCGGCGCAGGTTACATTAGTCCGACGTGCCAGAGAGCTTCTTATCCTGCATGCCGTCTAACCCGAGGCCTTCCTGCAGCACTATTGCACCCTGCAGAGGTGGAAGCTGGTACTTGATTTGCATAAGTGGAGGTTGTGAGTGTCATTTCCATCCATCAGGGGGGAATGTCTCAAATTCAGGTTTGCCTCAGTGGCTCGAGTGTCATTTAGAGATGTAGATGTGATTCTTCCACATTTGCAAGGAAGAAGCAGCAAAAGCAGAATTGCTGCAATGCAAAAATAACCAATAACACGTTCTGCACTGAAAAATGACACTGAAGAAGAAATATGTAATATAAGTAAATGTAAAAGACAGCAATCTGCAGAATGAGAAGCTTATATTCATGTTATTTCAGTATGTACTATTGGATTATTACTAGTAAACACACTATTTCTGCTGTATACTGTTAGGTAAAGTGTAGTCTATATCAGTGTTCATCATTGTGTGATAAAAATAAAGTGAAATGCAGAGTAAAACCTCAAAAAGAACAACATTTCTCTTTGTAATGTTGTGCAGGAGAAGTATAAATAGATGAATTAAAATACTTGAGTAAAGTACATTAAATCTGGCCTTACATACAGTACTCAAGTAAATATAGTAAGCTACATTCCACTAATTTTCTTTAAAATATGTATGCATATGTGTACTATACTTGTGTTATAATGAGATAAAAACAAATAATTAAAAATCTAAAGAAAAAAAAATTATATCTTACAGTGCACTGTAAAAAAGAAAATCCTGATTTAACAGAAAATTTACAATATTATTTCTACAGATTTTTTTTTCTGCTTTCTTAAATTACATACAAATTTATGTAAAATGACAGTAATTATCTGTAATTAAACATGTAGCTCTTCATATAAAGGTTTACGTCTATACTATCAATTTAACATTTTTCCTCATACTCTAAATCTAATTGTATTTGGGAATTTAATTTGGCATTAAGGAACGTTATGCCATATTATAGGGGCAATGCCAAGGATGTGCAGTCGACCTTTTTTGGAGCCAAAATGTCAAGGTCAAGGTCATGGTCATGTCAAGTGTCAAAAACCTCTAGGTGGCTATATCTCTACAAATAATTACATTTACAATTTTGATGCTTACATTTCTGAACAGCTCATCTTAAGGGAGTTTTAATTGGACTGAAGCTGCATGACCTACCAGTAAAAAGATCCATAGGGGTTAAAATTCATGACGTCACAAAAAATAAAAAATAAATAAAAAAAAGTTCCCTATAACTTGTCAACAAATTGAGATACAGTGCTCATACTGGTACCATTGAACAGCATGTAATGGTTTCTTTCAATGTGTGACCATGACCTTCGCTCAAGGTCATATTTAAGGTCAAGGTAAGTCTTCTTTCTCCTGCATTATTACTCAAAAACCGTAAAGGTCTACAATTTGCCAGGTTGACGTTTTTGCCATTTTTTGCGAATACAGGTCTTGCCTAGTTTATTTTATATTTATGTGTACTTTTGCATTTAAACTCTGGATACAAATTAAGTGAACTGTTTTCAATTATATCCATATATAATGCATAGAAAGAGTACAAAGATGCACGGCTCAGAGTTAAATCTTCCAGACATGTTTTGCCCCTCTGGCCCTGCAGGGTGTTTGGATGCTACATCGGCTTCATTGTCTGAAATGTCCACACCTGAGAAAGTGTGAATAAAAATCACACTTGTGGGAGTTTTTTATTATCACCTCACTCCTGCTGCTGGAACTCTAATGGCCCTTATATATTTTTGCACTTTGTCCCTTTGCTTTAGGTACTTACTTACTGAAATAAAACCTTATTTTTGACAAATCTGGTGTTGATCTCCACTTTATGTTGCAGCCTCAGAGAGAAAAGCCATTTTTAGTTTTTAGGTTCCTCCTGGGAGGCTTTGCAGGAAGATTTAATTCACAATATTAATTGTTGATATTGTGAATTTTACCATAATGAATGAAAGTGAAGTGTTTGGGAATCAAGAGTGTTGTGTGGTACTTTATTTGTCTTCCAAAATAAGACTATTATTTAACAATCTTTAGCATTTTTTAACACTTATTGAAGGTGTTTGATTGTAAAAAATGAAGGCTAAATCTGTAAAATAAAACTTTTTCACTGCAGAAATTTTTGTCTATCAGTTTATTAAAGGTGTTTGATCATATTCATGAAAATATGTAAAATAACAATGTTTCTCTGCAAAACACATAATAAAAAAGCCTGCAAATTAATTGTTTTTGCATTTTTTTGAATAGGGATTTTAATTTTACGTTCTTTACTGCTGCTGATGATTTGATTTGAACGTCTTTTGTGATTTAAAAAAAAATGAACATTCTTATTTTTGTAAACTTCGGTGTCAATCTCCACTGTTGCAGCCTTTGAGCTTTGTCATACTGCAGAGAAAAAACAGTTTTAGTTTTAAAGTTCATTCTCCTTCCTTTGCAGAATTATTTGTAAATTATTGGTAAATTATAAATTTTTATCTGAATAAACAAATAAATTAATTTTGGAATTGAGAGGGGTGTGTGGTACTTTATTGGTCTTTCAAAATAAGACTAATAATCTTGAGCACTTGTTAACACTTGATTTGAAGGTGTTTGATTGTAAAATAAAATAAAATAAAATAATAATAATAATAATAATAATAAATAAATAAATAAATAGCCCAAATCTGTAAAATAAAACTGTTTCACTGCAGAAATTTA
>OMNN01002438.1:0-10294 GCA_900302755.1 Chromis chromis | reverse complement strand
TGAAATGGAGGAGAGGCTTCAAACATGTGATGAAGGGCGCATTTTAACTAAAGACATCAGTCCCATATTGGACACAAACCCCAGCCTCCTAGGTGTGAGTCCTGTGTCAGACTTGCTCTTGGATTTGTCTTGGATTAACACTATTTTGTAAACTGCTATTTTAAGGTCTCTCTGTCTACAGCATAATGTGAAGAACCAGATTTTCCCAGTTGGACTAAAATCTAAACAGTCTCAGACACAAAGACAACAAGTAGAAAAAAAATCTACATACTGTCTTTAACTACACGCTTCTTTTTTCTACTTGGTCTCCATCTAACCAGTAACCAGAGAAACTGCTCCGCCCACTGAAGTTTAACTCTGTGAGCTTATCTCAGCCTCCAGACAAGCTCTGCCTCAAATATTTGTTTTCACGGTCCAGTATGTGGCGTATGTGAGCGTGCACATGCTCTCATACATACAGAATCATTTTCTTGTTTGCTAAAATCCACTGTAGCCTGTCTTCTGGAATAGGTTTCATCACAGTTCTTGGCAATCAGCAAAGCAGCATCATTTAGGAAGTGGTATTCCACCACATCGTGTTCCTCCTGGAGCCAGTCAGTGATTTAGCTGAGCAGTGGGCTAATAATCTCTCAGTGAGTGTGAGGAGAAGTGCAGTAGTAATTATCCCTGAAAACAGCGATCCGTTTAGCCGCTTTAGGCTTTATTTTACGTATGAATCCTGAATAAAAAGTTGAATGTGAAGTGAAATATAAATGTAATGGCTGTACATATAGGGTGTGTTTCCACTGTAACACCATGGTACCTCTGTAATGCATGCCTCCAACAAAAACAACAACCTTCACCTGTGCTTTAAATGAACTGACACCAAAACAAACAATGCTAATTATCCCTCAGATCTGAAACTGCTGCTGACAGCCGTGTTCTAGTTTCTCATGAAGCACATACTTTAAAATGACTCCGTGTGCGATTTCTGCACACGTTTGAGTCACCTCAAAAGGCAGAGACATGGTGGATCAATATTCGGAGAATGTCTCCCAGCACTTCTACTCTATCTTTGTGATTTCTGAGCAGCTCTCATGAGAATCGAGATGCATCATATGCCCTGAGCACACTGCACATTCAATAACAATTTAGATTTGAGAATTAATTTTGGAGATCATAGGGCAGGCCACCAAGGACGGTCGGCACATGTTACTCAAAGCCTTTTTTTTTTTTTTTTTTAAACTTAGTGAATCTAGATAAATCTTGAATCAGGTTCATACTATGAGTTTACAATTTGAATACAACTGCACAACCTTTCCCTTGACTCCTCATGACTCCCAGCTAATTCAAAAATGAGGTAAAGAGGTTGAGTGTGAAGCCAAGGCAAGGCCGAGCAGACATCTCTGGAACAAACTAAAGACTTATCTATTGAAACCGACCTTTGTTCCACCTACTATGATGTAGGTTTTTAATCTGTATGTTCTTATTAGCTTTAACATGACTATTTATCTATTTATCCTGGATCTACTGTTGCTTTGTTTTTTTATTTTCTGTTTTTGTTGTTTTTAAGGGCTTATGTTGATTTTCTCTGTTAAGCACTTTGTGACTTTGTGCCTTGAAAGGTTCTATTTAAAGAAACTTTACTTACTTACTACTTCCGTGGACTGTCCTATGATGGCACCCACCTGCCATTTAACATGGAAACATCCTTAACTTTAGGTCTTAATACAATTGAAACAAGTGCATATAATAACAATTCACCAATAGTTGTCATAAATGTGGGAATTATACATAGAAACCAAAACTCTTTTTTTGTACCAGTCTGTCAACATGTGTATATCTCCTGTGAAGTTTGACATCTTTGGAGTCAGCTGCAGTTTTTCATTGCTAGACAGTCAGAATGACATCACCGCCCACATTCATTCAGGTTCGTCTCAGTTGCCACCCACAATCATCCAATCCGAACTTTCCACAAAGCCCGCGCAGTTTTGGAACCAAACTCTAGGAAAACCTATTGGCGGAAGTCTTAGAGACGCCGGTGTTTGAGTCAGTGGCGCAGAACAACTTTACCTCAGCATCCGATCGCGCGTAAAGGTCCGCATCATTGTAGCCAATCGGGATCTAAAGGAGCCTCATTATCCGTCGGTGTGAGCAGCAGGAATGGACGTGGATCCAGTATTTCCTTGTTGGAGTTGCTGGCGTCATTGAAGCCAAAGCCGACGCTGCAATCCCGACCTTTTACGCATGACTGATCCATGGTCCGGTGAGTAGCCAGTGTAAATAAAACACTTACTGTCACTACTGAGCTGTTGCACTGCGCTGAGAGACGCTGTTTGAGTTGTTCAATATTTGATTTCCTGTTTTGGTTTTGGTGATAAAACCCGGAGCGGAGTCTTGAATTGTGGTTTGAGTCACGTCTGGAATGAACTGGATTGAAGTGAGCTGTGTGGGCGGAGTTTTACCTGTTTACTGGATTGGACTCACAATTCCAAAACACACATTCATACATTCCCATCGCTTACTGGTTTGTTTTTGTAGATACACTTTCTACTTCCTGAATTGAGTTGTGGTCTGTCTGTTTGTTTGAGCATTGTTGTTTAGTTTTTGTGCCTGAATTTGTTTACTGTCGGGTCGACTATTTAGTTCTAGTTTTCTTATTTGTCAGACTTGACTCGGACTGGCATCCCTCCATTATTAATCAGTGTCAGAGCCACTATAACTTTCACCCAGTAGACTGGAATTCATCGCCTGTGTGACATTTTTAGACTAAAGTTTTATTTTCACTTGCTGTTTACTGAGGTGCACCCACCAAATTCATTGGGTTAGGTTTGGGAAAACATCACAGTTGAATGAAAATTTGACCCTTTGAAGCTTCTCCACCTCATCTAATAAATGATTGGTTTGGCAGAAAAGGAATGACATTTAGGCAGCAGTTAAACAAATGACAAAGATATGAGTTAGAATGAAAATGAGTTATATTAATAAGTATTTTTTAAGGTGCATTTTTGATAAACCCATACAGTCAGTGCTAACCTTTGACAAATAACTTCCAATTCCTGAGACTTCTTCTCAATAAAATCTGCTCTTTGTTTTGAATGCTAATGCCGGAGCCTGCCACAGACAATCAAAGTGTTATATAAAGAGGTAATTACTGAATGCTAATGCACTGAATGGAAATTGCTGCACAAAGAATACATCAAATCGGAGTTTGATATTATAAAACTTGTAAGTATTTAGTAATTTAAGGACTTAGTGTATATTAATTTTACAAATTTGACATTTGATAAGCAGCCACATTAAGAAGCGGCGTCGGTGAGGTTGTAGAGAGCCTGATGGACTGTAAAAACGCAGTCATCCAGTATCTCAACTGTTTGAAGAAGAAATAATCAAAGCTGGGACACGTTGATGCAAACAAACAGAACCAAAACAACAAAACCTTTGACTAATAAACAAGGTAAATAAGAAAGAGATCATTGTGCACGGAAAAGAAAGCTCATATTATTAATGAAAACAGAAATATTTGTCTCTTTCTCTGTGAAATCATCGAGGATTGATTTACATTCGAGCCTTAGACCGCCTCTTTTCTCTCCCACACAACAAGGCGACCACAACATACAAAGGGCTCTGCAGAGAAATCCTCATGGAAAAAGGACAGGGCCAGATGTATTTGTTATGCTGCAGATGAGTGGAGGATTGAATTGTGTTGAAACACCCAGAGGCCTCAGGAGTTTATTATACAGAGTTTTTTTCTTTCTTCTTCTGGAGCTGTCCGTGGTGCTGAACAGGGATCAAGGTGAGTTGAAGCCAGTCAGCAAGTCTCTGCTCTTAACACCACGCGGTTGGAGAGAGAATAAAGATAGAAAAGAAAATGCCCAAGGCTCTTTCACTTGGGCTTACTGTCTACAGGTGTAAGCCTTTTCCTGTAATTTGATGTGTATCACGACCGAGTAGACTGCTGAATAGTAACGCCAGTCGCCCTCTCTTTCCAATCTTTCTTTCTTTTTTAGTCTTTGAAAGCGACCGGCTTTTCCTGTTTCATACAATTTAATTTCCTAAATGGCTCCGTCAAGGTGCAAAACATAAGACTGTGCTTTGTTTGTGTTACGTGTTGCTGTATATTCTCAGAATAAGAAGAGTTTAGTCAGCCAGAGAGCCCAAAATCGGAGTCAAAAATTTTCCCAGGGATATTTGACGTCGAGTTGTGGGGTTTTGAAAAGGTTTCCAGCCAGCTAGTGAATGTTTCATGGTCAGACAGCTTCAGTCTGGATCTCAGATGTGTCACTTTGTAGTCTTTTTTTCGTTACTGGCAGGGAAATGGCTCGTAGACATTCATGAATTAGTAAAAGACTTGCTTTTGTTTTTGTTTTTTTTAAGCACTCAACTCAAACAAGACCTAAAAGATGTTCAACTGGATTTTTGGAAATTATCTATTATTTTGAGCAACATACACAACTGTTCACTGTAGGGGACAATACAAGAAAAATACCGCAGGTAAAAGAAACATAACTAATAGGCGTCACCATAAAACCTTCCCATCATGCACACAACCTACAAAACAAATATTTTAACATTGGACAAAGTCAAAATTTCTCTCATATTAGAGTCAAAAGTTTTTAAAGGGGGGATTTAGTAATCTCTTTTCATCACTCCTTAAATAAGAAAATACAGTGGACTGCTGGAAAAGAAATCAATTTTTGCTAAACCTTCAGAATATAGATAGAAGTGGAGAGCTTGGTGTATGTAAGTGCACCTGAAGCTGTTTCAGAGTAATTCTTGTGAATAATTGGGGTGTAGCTAAAGCCTGAATAACTGTCCACTGTAGCAACACCATGTGTGAAAGGGCTAGATTGCATATGAAGTGTAAATAACTTAAATGGTGTACATGTTAGAGAATGAAAACGTCTTCCTAGGGTTCTTTTAAGTGGTAGTTTCCTATGAGGAGCAATAAACCCAGTTGGTATGTGACCATTTTCAGCAGTGACTTTCCAATCAGTGGTTCGGTTGTACATTTAATTCCCAGGCCTTCTCTGTGTGGATTTACCCTGTTATGCTCATTGCTGCCCTGCTCTCCATCCATATTCCCAACACACTCCAGCTCAGGTGGACTTTAGACCCTTAACTGCCCACAGGCATGATTGTGAATGTCAGCATGTGTGTGTTAGCACTGTGATGGACTGGTGGCCTGTCCAACATGTCTCCCTGCATTTTACCAAATAGGCTTTAGCTGCCCACGACCCTTAAGACAAAAAAAAAAGAGAAAAAAAAGCTGGAAGAGAGACTGAATAAATGAAGTGTGATGTTCTGAAAAGTTTCCCAGCAAACTGGAGCGTTCACAGCCGAGTGTGAGTGTGTCTCTGTCCAAGGTGCTGAAAATCTTCACGGCCAGATGAGCTCAGCTTTGCAGACATCTGTCCATGGTGCTGAAATCCAGCAACGAGCTCTCAGCCACGAGACATGCAGCCACAGATGTGGGCAGTCGGAGCGTGAACAGGGAAAGCATGAAAGCCTCTAAATGCTACACTTTTGGAACTGAAATGCTCTGACAAATGCAAGTTTTACATTTTTTACAGTAACAACAAACCATGTTCATGACACACTTTGCAGGTAATTATTATGATCTATTGTATATTTGCTGCTGTTATTTTAACAGTTTGAGCTTCAGTTCCGGATCACATATGCCTTTCTAATTCTTGACTCTTCTGTCTAATTCATTATGAATGTATGCTATAAGTTTTGTAACTTCAGTTTTCTATATTCTAAGTGATACTTCTTTGGTAAACTTGTAAGGGAAACTTTAAAAGTCAGGAAGACCTATCCCAAAAGATCCTAAAGTAAAGTCACATTTTTACAGAAGTTTGTAGAAGATTTAATGTATTTTACCTACACTTCCAGGCGGCCATTAATTTCTTTACCCACGGAGTGTGAAAAACCAGTAGACTATTCATACTGTGCAAACACTACGGCCAATGTAATTTATTACAACAGTGTCTGGAAAGTTTGCATTTCTTTGTCTTAGAACAAAAATTGAGTTTCACAAAAGTTTCACATTCTGCATTATGAAATATTCGTTTTCTACACTACACTGCATATTACTACACAACATTGATTATCAAAAAAATGGGAAAGTAAGTGAGGAAATTTTCCTCATGCTGTTTCTGTTGATACATACATGTGTTCACTCTAATGGAGTATATGACTCAAGCAAACTAGTAGATTGAACCCAGTGGAGGCTTGGAACAGCAGAAAACAAAATCATTCAAATTAGTTTCTAAGTGTTTAGTTTTGAAGTAAGGAATATGCAATTTTCAGCAAATCATTGTTATCGTTGTTTAAAGTCAACATATATTGGCAGTAATATGACTTAAAATGTTTACAGCATTGTTTCCACGTGCAACAAATGGCATCAATTCCAGCAGTTTTTCAGTAAACAGGTTGTATTATCAGTATCCAGTGGTGTCCTTGGGATTGTGAGACTAGAATCTCCTTCTTGATCCTGCATTAAAAAAAGGGGGGATGAAATCATCAGTGAAATGCCTGAAAAGTAAATATTCCTTTATTTTTTTTTACCCTGAGAGTCAAAATCTTCCCAAGCAATCTCAGCCATTAGGAGACAACCAAGGCCAGGGTCCCGACAGAAGTGGATTTTCACGGCCACTTTGCACAAACATTAGTTTAAATGCTGCTTCCATTATTTAAGGCCTTGCATGGGCAGGTTATGTGGGGCGTGTGTGTGTGTGTGTGTGTTTGTGGGGTTTAGGTATTTATGATGAGGAAAACAGAAACCCTGGCACTGTCAGGTTCAATCTTTTCTCTCTGCCCTCTCCTCTCCATCCTCTCAACTTCTGTCAGCCAACACTTGAGCTCCTGAGCTGCTGTTACACACCTAAAGGCCAAAACTCTAGTGTTGTGTGTTTGTTTTTACATGTGGGTGTGTGATAAATTATAAACAACAGTAACGTTGACACTAATACTGTCTTTGTGCACAGGTATCTTTTACTTGCATTTTGGCGATTTAGTTTCAGTGTTTCCAAGTTGAATGTGTGAGCGGCTGTATCCCTACAGCTTTGTGTGTGTTTGTGTGTGTAAGTGCATCTGCATGGATGTATGCTCCAGTTCAATCTGTATGTGAATCCTTGCCAAGCCACAGATATAAATAAACCATAGCTACGGCTGATACCCCGGCTGAGGCAGGCCCTGTGCTCAGGCAGATGTAGCTGACAGCTGAAGTGTGCCGCTGTGTGTGTGTGTGTGTTGATGCATGTCTCTGTAAATGCATGTATGCTATAGGAAGAGTTTGGTCAGGCCACTATAGCTTAGTAGTGTGTGTGTGTCAGAGAGAGAGAAAGAAAGATGGATGAGATGGCTTTAAGCACTTAAGCTAAATTCTGTATTCTCTGCAACTGTGCCTCTGCCTAAATGAAGCGAAAACACGCATGCACACACGCACACAGACACACACACACACACGAACGCAAAATAAATATCCAAGTACTGACATGTTTTCTCAGTACTGCAAGATGGCAAATTTGTTGGTCCTAAATTCATATTCAGCAAGAGCGTGTGCTCAGCAGTGTGCGGCTTGCTAAATATTCAGTGCTAAACATTTTATTATTGGTCTGCTAACTCATCTGTACCAGCCAAAGATGTACACATGAAAATCAACTGAGTGGAGTGAAGCTTTAGGCTCTGCTGAAGTTGCAGTTGGCATTTGAAAGGAAAGTGTCTTCCTTCGAAGCATTCAGCTGAAAATGCTTCGTGTTGAGGGTTCCATTTTCTTGTTTGTGATTGTTTTATTTTTAATGTCTTTTCATCACAAGTAGGTGAAGGGTTTTGGAGCGACTCTGGATATGATACTAGGTGGAGTTTTAGTGTCTACAGTATTATTATTCAACAGGGGTGAAGCTGTTAGCTCTTGCCAGTTTCAATTTCAGTCAAACTCCGTTGTAAGTGGTCTAAGTTAAAGTCTGTTCCAGTTGATAATAATATCTTATCTTTACTCCTACAGAAGAAAGTTCCTGAAAGTACTGTGGTAATTTCAGTCCTGCCAACAGCTTCCTGAAAAAAATGTATTATGTGTTCGGAAAAGAAATGTATGCTCCTTTTTTCTGCACCTCTGCTTTGTGATAAAGACCTTCACTTGTGTCAAATGCAGTCTTACATTTTCGTACTTGAATAAGTGCATCAATCGCACAGTCTCTTATGTTATATGGAGCCATTAGAAATAATGTGTTTGGCTGGTGTTGAATAATCTGCACAGTATGGTTAAAACCTTATGTATTTGTCTGATCCAAGTAAAATCATCAGAATACACACATTGTTTCTACTCATGTCTCTACTAGAATGCATTTAATCAATATTAAACATTTGCGATGAGCTGCTTATTGTAACTCTTTAAGTCAAAGTAGTTAGTTAGTAGTCTATACCACATGAAACACAGACATTACTGAGTTTATCTATATTTTTATTCATTTAAGAGGATGACACAAATAAAATGGGACCAAATGAAACGATCCTTCTCCTAACAATGACACTCTCATGCGACAAATTTGCATTCTCTTTTACATTTTGAAAGAAACGTATCAACCCCCTAAAAGGTAAGACTGTGATGTAGTAGGAAAGGCTTCCAGTTGGAGAAAAAATATCATTCTTTGGTTGACACCTTTTATAATGACAACTACATTTTAGAAGCTTTGTTTAAATCTTGGCACCGAAGTTACTTGGTTAGGTTCAGGGAAATATCATGGTTTGGAGATGTTTGAAGCTTCCCCTCCGGTTTTTGGGTAATCATGGTGATGAGTCTTGCCCCATCTAATAGATGATTGGTTGGCTGAAAAGGAGTGAAAGTAGAGCATTAGAATAAATAGCAAAATTATGTTGATTTAAAGTGTATTTGTGATACTTTACAAACAAATATAATCCAGCAGAAAATGTGTTTCCATCAAAACATAAATTAAAATGCAGTTTAGTTGTATAGGAGCGTAATTTTTGCAAGACAGGGCTGTATCAAGTTAACTGTAGTCTCTTATTAGCTTTAGTTTTATTTGTTGTTGCCCACAGCATTTTCATTTATTTTGCTTCTTCAATATCTGTACACTCAGATAAAGGAGCATGTCCCTGCATACCAACTGCATCTTGCAATGGATGACACTATGTGGCTAACTTATCTTCCAGTGTGTATATTTTCTGAGCAAGAATAAAATGTATGCATGGAAAACTGGTTGTAGTTTCCTATAACTTATCATCAAATAGGAATACACCTTATGTTTGGTTGATTGTGCAGATTTTTACATTGTAACCCACAACACTTGAGTTATCCTTCTTACCAACTCCACCAGTTGCTGTAACTGTATTCATGTGGTCCTTTAGCTGCTGGATACTTGACTGTAATCACCAATCACTTGTTTAGTTTTGTCTCTCAGTTGTTTTGTAGAATGTATATAAGAGCTATTGGAAATCTACATTAAGGATCAGTGAAAGCTTCACAGTGCTGCACACTAAAGCTGATTGTCTGAGATATTTCCACCCTCAAGGACTCATTTGACAAAGCATTGCTGACATGAAATATAGATTGATGGCATTTGACCTATTAGTCATTTAATTAATGCCACTTCTTTAGGGGGGGAAAAGGGCACTATTTACTTTTGGAGGAGCCTGGCATATTGTTCATTTCGCTTGTTGCCATGCCAATTCTCTTTTGCTTTGTTTTCTCTTTGTTTTTCTTCTCAGTCTACCTTCGCTTTCCTCTCCCTCTATCTTCATTTGATTAATCTTTCATTCTTTGAGGGCAATGCAAGCTGTTATCTGGCACTTACACTGTTTTGACAGGTACAACACCTAAGCACCCACACTAACACAATAACGGCAACACCCAACACGCAGAGCTGTCATGGTCTTATCTCGGGTATATAATTGATAGAGACAAATTCCGAGCCTCAGACGGACAATGCTAGTGACACTAAAATAAGCGCACACACAGAATACAGAGTAGGCTTCACCTCCGCACCAGTGTGTGTGTGTGTGTATGTGTGGGCACTTCCTGACATTCTGCATTAAGCATGAGGCCAGGTCTTGGACACACAGACATGTGTGAGTCACACTGATTAGTCAGTCCTGCACCGGTCTGTGAAAGCAACCCAGCCATTACCTAGTTTGTATTCTGTGCATGTTTGTGTGTGTGTGTGTGGGCTTGTGTGTGATGGGCAGGTAGAGTATTAGCCTGCGAGGAGCTAGGTCCTTGTTAGCAGGCATCTGGCAGGCAGGTAGATGTAGAGTGACAGAAAGGTTCACGGCATTCACACACAAATACATAGAT
>OMNN01002435.1:0-10353 GCA_900302755.1 Chromis chromis | reverse complement strand
GCCTACCCCCGCAGGAAAATGCACCCCACCACATGGCAAAAACATCAAACAATCAGGAACATCTTGAGGAACATGACAATGGCCCAAGATGTTGATTTGACCTCCAAACTTCCTAGACCCCATTCTGATCAAGCATCAACAGGATGCAGTGGAACAAGTTTGATTGACAGAGGCCCCACTGCACAAGCCAGAGTACCCAAAGGATCCACTGCCAAAATCCTGGTGCCAGACCCCATAGGACACCCTGAGAGGTCCTCTTGTCCATGCCCAATGGTTCAGAGCATTTTGACCACATAAGGGGGACCAACACAATATTAGGCAGGTGGTCATAATGTTAAGCCTGATCGGTGTATAGCTGTGTACAAAAATATGGATGATCCTACATTGTTTCAATCAATCATTCACCTTAGTTGTTGTTATGTTTGCATTTTTTACTCTGCATTGGTTAATAAGATTTAATGGTGTGCAAGATGGGTGTGTTGTGATCATACGGACAACAAATAGCAAATACTTACCATCACACAGCCAAATCAGTCAAGAAAAGTGTTTGTTTTTGTGCAAGAGATTCTGACTTTGTGGGTTCTAAAATTTCCAATAATTGTTTAAGATAAGTTGAGCACAAGTACTTCTGATCACTGCTCAAATAAGAACGGAAACTTCTGCCTTTGTGCTCTGCCCTTAAATAACAAAAGAGTGAATGATCATATCACTGCATCACTTAACACAAGGAGTGTCTCATGTTCCAAACAGCTCAGCTTAAAGTCACACATCTTTCCCGTCAACAAAACAG
This sequence comes from Chromis chromis, assembly GCA_900302755.1. Classification (NCBI taxonomy): domain Eukaryota; kingdom Metazoa; phylum Chordata; class Actinopteri; family Pomacentridae; genus Chromis; species Chromis chromis. Next base: position 9,563 of record OMNN01002435.1, on the reverse strand, counting down.
CTTTCTTTCTCAGCAGTGAAGCATGATGAACAGCCCTCAGATTTTAAAGCTACAAAAAACGACCATTTTAAGATTAGTTTCTCATTAGTCAAAGTCAAAAAACAACTAGAGTTAAACCAAAGTGCTATATAATTAAAAGGCGACCCAAGAGACACAGTATAATGTACAATGACTAGAAGACAATTAAATTATAAAAGTTACAACACAAAAAGGGATGAATTCAAGGCATCAAATGCCAAATAGAAGAGTTGAGTTTTCAGCAGTTTGTGAAAAGTTTGTGAAACTCAAAAGTCCGAACAGTTGTCAAGGTGAAAAGATAAACTGTTCCATGATCTGCAACTACAAATGCTTGATCGCCTCTATTTTTAGCCATATTCATTTCAGGAACCTGGAAAGAAGCCGATTAAGACTGATTACACCACTGTGTTCGTGACAGTCGGTAATTCTAGCACATGTAGGCAGAAAAGTATTTCCTTTTTCCTGGATGACTTCATTCATTACATTTCTTTTCTAACAATTATTATATATTTATATATTTGTAGCACTGACTCTAACATTTAATAGTCTTTCCTTGATAGCACTGTTGAGCCCAACATTATTATTATTATTAGAATTTTGTGTTCATCGTGATGTTTTTTTTTTAAAGGATTACCTTGTCATGGACCCAAGTAAAACCAGAGGGTTCACATGCCAGAGCAAATGCCAGACAGCTCTGCCCACGTAAGGCTATGAGGAAAACCTTTTCATCTCTCACATAGAGGCAAAAATATATCAGGAACATAGACACAACAAGTGTTATGTTACAAGTATATGTCTGTGAATTTTATAGTAGCCTTGATCTACCAACATTAAGAGTAAGACAAGAAAAATAAATTTTTTTTGTAGCACCTTACAAAACAAAGCATCACATACAGGCATTAGGACAACATTTAAAAGAAACTAGATATGGAAAAAAAAAAGTGTATAAATGTGACATTTTAGGAGGAAAACTAAATTTAATATGATAGATAAAAGAGGAGAATAATATTTTATCATTCCTTTACGTAACTTTCACCAAAAACAAACAAAAAACAACAACAATAATAATAATTTTAAAAAATCTAAACCCAAATGACTTACTGGATTATTTTGTGCTGATGCTCTATGAATACATTTGAACTGAAGTGAACTGATTCAAATATTCATATGAGTTAGTTCAGGTCATAGTCTTTTACAGGTGACAAAACAATTGACAGTGACGGAGAAGTTGGAATAAAAACAGTTAAATAATGTGTTCAGTGTAAAATGCTCCTAAAGTTTAGAAAATGTCTTAATTTGCATTGTTAAGTTGCATTGTGAGTACATTTTCTTTCAGCTTGATTTCACGTGTTAAACTAGGGCATTATTTAATTTTAATATTATAAACAATTACAACTTAAAAGTAAACAGGAGAGAACATCTTATGAATCAAACTAATGCCGTCAACATGTTGATGAGTTTTTGTGATCCACATGTTCACTAATTATTAGCACTTTATTTTGAGTACACGGTAATAATGAACCACACCCATCATCACACTCACCCTATATTTTGATGTTGAATGCATGCCTGGGAGGTTTCTTGAGTGCATGCTGGGACACTACTGTGTTTTTCCATGACTTCAGCCGACTTTATGTTGACTTACATTCATTTCCTGGCTTCCTGGAGACTTCCTCAAACCCCACGTTTCATCTCAAAATTCAATGATTTACATTATGGGGACTTGTTTTTGCCGCACAAAGAAGAAGCATCCCCATAATTTGAATTTGTAGACAGATTTACATCTCCTCAACATGAGCAGTACCTAGACCACACACACACACACACACACACGCACGCACGCACGCACGCACACACGCACACGCACACGCACACACAAACAGAAAAGGAAACGATACCACGCCATTGCAGGTGGTAACAAAGGCGACCTGAATGAACACAAAATACAATTTTCAAATTCAACTATTTATTTAAACACAAATATTATCTGACACTGCGTGCCCCGATAGTCTAATAGTTATGTCGAGTGACCCAAGTGCCGAGGTATAGCGGCTGTCCCGGGTTTGATTCCGACCTCGGATGTCCTTCCCCACTCTCTCCGGTTTCCGACTTTATCCACTGTCCTACCCAATACAGGCATAGAAGGCCAAAAATAGATCTAAAAAAACCCTGACACTATTTGGGCATCTGTGAAACAATATTCAGGCTTAGTTCCAAAAAACTACCCAACTGCGCTGATAACTGGTTGGACTCCTCACATCCAGCACTAGTTACAACCAATCATCATTTTAATAGTTCATTTTTAGAAGTTGGCTAAAAGATCTCACCAGTTGCACACAGTGCCAAAATCAAGACAATCCAGAAGATGCAGAGGACCCCACAGATTGAGTGAGAGACATTATCTACTGATGGAGATGACTTGGAACGATAGTGAACCTTTTCAGATGAGGTTGACCTTTCAAAGGGCCTCCAAGGGCACAGCGACGACTCATCAAGGAAGAGACACAACATCTAAGTGCAGGCCTGTCTCACCTCCATAAAGGTTAGTGTTCATGACTCCACTGGGCAAAAATGGCATGGAGCGGTGAAGTGAAAACCACCGTTAACTCGGGAGAAAATTAGGGTTCAAACCTTTTGAGAGAATGTTCTTTGGGATGGCAGATTGTTTTTATCTGGCTTGAACCAAACACAGAACTCCACAATAAGAGTATAATACCTGTGATCAAGCATGGAGGTGGCAGTATTATGTTGTGGGGAGGCTTTGCTGTTTCTGGGTGACTTGCCATAATTGAGGTAAACAAGAATTCTTCTCTCCTACAGAAAATCCTGAAGGAGAATGTCAGGTCATCAGTCCGTGAGTTGAGGCTCAGCTGGGTCAAGCAACAAGACAATGATCCCGAATATAAAAGTAAGTTCACTTCTGTATTCCTCACAAAGACTAAAATTAGGGCTTTTTAGTTGCCTTGTTATAGTCTAGACTTGAACCTCATTGAGATGCTGTGTAGGGACCTCAAAAGAGCAGTTCATGCTCACAAGCTCTTTAATGTTGCTGCACTGAAACAGTTCTGCAAATAGGATTGGGACAAATTAGCAATAAGAGATAAACACTGAAATAGAAGAGGTCAGGCTTGGGACAAATACTCTTAAACAACAGTGTTATTTAGTTTTGGTTTGATAACAAAATTTACTTTTTTTTTCCTCTTTAGAATTATGATGTAGTTCAGGTGATTGAATATATCATAGTGTGTTAGGCGGAAACATAATTTGACAGTGGAAATGTTGCTCCAATTACATGATGAGGAGATGATTCTGAAAATTGTCCTATGTGTTCAAGATTCAGTTTGATAACCTTAACTATGTCATAGAAAATTGTTGTGTAACCCTAAACTTAAAAACACAAAAACTGGGTCTACATTTAACAGCCAGAGTTTATCCAGATTCTCAGAGGAGAAGCACAAATATAACAGCTTTTGCAGTGAACAGAAACTCACAAAATTCATTTTCATTGGTGGCTATACATAGTTTTATAAGTTTAACCTCATATTCACTTTCTCATATCATAGAGCTACTGAGTCCAACTTTCTAAAGACAAAAGGCCTACGAGAGGTAAAACGTGTCTCTTTTGATGAACCTCAGGTCCTCTGACCCCTTTTCTTGGAACCTTTTGCAACCTGGACACAAACATGCTGAGCTCGTTGAAAGTCACTTCACTGACCCTGAAACACAAATGCATAAACATAAAATAAATTGATAATTACCACATAAATGATAACCTAAGTGCTTAGAGTTCAGTTTGTTTTCACAACTGTCTGTCTTAAAAAAGAGAGACATCTTCATTATGTATGAAAAAATTCAATATATCATGCTGCATGTAGGAATGTTGAGCTGTGAAGGGTTTTAGTTTCCTGCAAAAACAATATGCTCATTGTTCATTTTTTTTGGAAGATTTGCCAGTGAAAATGTACAAAACCAAAAATGTGAACATGTGAACCAAACAACATAACTCAGTCAATGAATTAGCACATGTAGGGCAGTATGTAAGTGCACAGCCTTTGCAGATATATTTCTTACACCTGCACCACACAGTATGTGTTTTACAGTCCTTCTTTGGCAGACAAAACTGACACCTCTTCCTCTTACTTGCTCCAGCTGGGGCAGTGGCTGGCCTTTATGTTCCTGCACCTGTTTTCCCACACTTTTTACCCTCTGTAGGGTTTCAAACTGCACACATACAGACAAGATGGCAATATTGTTACGTTTCAAGAAATCACGAGAGCCTGTCTGTTCCCGCATTTCTACACACTCTCATCTATAGTGCCACCCCCTTGGGTCAGATCTGGTCACAGGCAGTGCACTCTGCTGGAGAAGACCACATGTCTTGTCATGTTAATGTCTGCTACTGATTGATCTTAGACAGAACAAAAGCATTCTCACATTTTTGTGGTGTGTAACTGACTCTGTGACTGGGATTTCAACTCAGTTTGACAGTCGGGTCATTTTGACCCAAAGACAATATTAGTAGCTTTTTTTTGTACAGCTTACATGGAAATATGAGTAAAGGCAACAGTTCACTTTTTCTAATGTTGGGGTCAATCTAGGAAAAGTTATCAAATTTCAAGTTGAAAAAATATAATTTATCATTATTGTTAAACACAGTGGCAGGTCATTTTGACCTGAAGACAACAGGAGGGTCAATGGCATCTGCAGTGGTGTTTAAGGTATTTTCTCACTTTCACCCAGGTGTTAATTATCTACATTCAGTCTTCATGTATAGGAAATGATAAAAAGTTAATTTTAAGAAAAAATAATAATTTCAGGGTTAGAAAGTAACAAAAGCACAACTTTAATAATGACTGCTGATATGACTGCAGGTTATTCTCCTTACATTCAATTCAGCCCACACTTTTAAATGTAATTTGAGGGACCTATTACCACCAATTAATTAAATTCATGGTTGCAAGAAAAAACAAAAAAAGCCTTTTTAGTTGCATAGATTATTTTTGATGTGTTGGGTTGATGTAATAAACAAATATTGGTAATTGCATCTATTTAATATCATATGTGATTTTAACTCAAATTTCTGCATTCGTTGATTTGAAATAAATATTAAATTGATGTAACTTAATGAAATTGACTTAATAACTTGATAATGCTTGTGGAACACCCTCCCTGACAACCTGGGGGCTCCACAGACTGTTGATGTGAATGATGATTGCTACAGTGATTGTAGCACTTTGAGATTGTTCTCCAATGTAAAGTGCTTTCAAATAAAATCAATTATTATTAACTTAATTGCAGTTAATTTTCCTTCACCTTCAGGTCAGGATTGTAAGTCACCTCCCTGACCTACATAACAGTGGAGTAACCTCTTTTTTTTTTTAATTTGCCAACTTAAGTACTTGTGTTCATAATTATGGTAACAACAACACGGCAGCATTAGTAGTGCTTCTATTTAACAGAGCATCATAATTTACTAAAATATTAATAGGAAAAATATATCTGCAAAGAGACGGAACATAGTACAATTTAAATTCCATGTTTTTTGTGTATCTTAGGTGGTTTTAACCCAATCCTGGTGGGTCACCAGGTCAGGATGAACACTCAGGATCACATGACGAGTGATGAGCTGAGGGGATAGCTGATCTGGAGACCCAGAGACCACGGTCTGTATCTGAGCCTTTCTAGGTTATATACACACCATCTTATACTGTGTTGTTCCTTTTGAGGTTGCAACAAACTGTACTAGTTCTGTGGGCCATTACAGCCATGTCATGACAATTAGTTGGCTATAGGGTTGTTGAATGGATCTCTCTATGACACAACTGACAACAGTGATGTGTGTCTGGAAAAGAATAGTTGAGCTACTTGTTCCTAAAAATCCACCATAAAGACCCTTAAGGACAGGAAATTATCCAACTGACACTGCTAAAGATGTGAAGTTAGCTGTGTTGGCCACATATTTTAACATTAACAAACTTTAGACTTTAATGTGAGAAAATGGGAATCTTCACTGGTATCATCAAAGTACCAGACCAGAGGGTCCAGTTCTACTAAATGTAAGAACATACCTTTGTCTTTGGAATATTGAATAGGCTCACTGAAGAGGTCTGACTAGAAAGAGCTACAGTGCAGTGTATCAGATGTTTACTTTCTTCTCACTGCTGCTCACTCATGACATCCACAAAACATTACGGAAACAAAACTATGACTTTGAAACAACCCAATATTAGATTTAAAACACATTTTTACATAAATACTTTGCTTTCTATTATACTTTCTGTAGGATATGTTTTTTGCTATTTAAAAAAAAACCCTTCAGTTACCTGTTATAAATTCTTAAAATGACCTTTATGGTACAAATGTCTCCTGCATCCCTGAAAGAATATTCTCAGTGCACAATGCTGCCTTCAATTTTCCACATCGGACTCATGTAAGGAGCTTTTCGGACCAGGACTGACTTCCAACCTGGTTGTGTTCCTGCTGTGAAACTGAGGTTTTTAACCTTGTTAGTGTGTCTGTATGGTGTTTTCTGTATTCTAAAAGGCACAACCTGAGCAAAAAAAGCAGTCAATGCCAGGGCTAAGCATTTCCATCAAAACTGGACTGAGTGTACTGATGACAGTCTCACATGGATTCAGACGTCTGGATTTTAATATGTTTCGCTAGAAACCAATCCTGTCAACTTGCAGGGTGGGGCTTCCAATGTTTCGGTATGAACACGTGGGGCTGAATTACTCCGGTATTACAACCTGACAGTTTGCATGTGAGCATGTGTGCTCGAGCTGCAGTGAGCGGTGGAGGGATGGGTGGAGATAGATTTGGGGGATTTATAGATTTGCACATTGTGAAAGAGGCAACGTTGTAGAGTTACATCTAAGACATTTTAAGGCAGAAAGAGATTATTGTCATGGAAAAAAATTCTGAATATGTAACTTTTAAATGCAGATGTGAGTTTTTACGAGTTTAATCAATAACCAAAGAGGGATTCAGATTTTAGGTGAGCACAGAGAAACTTTCTACTCTCAGGAGTGGAAACTGAGCCGTCTAGTGTCAGAGTCTGAACATTGAAGGCCAGACATTCAATTCAATTCAATTTTATTTATATAGTGTCTATTTACAACACATGTCATCACATAGCGCTTATCATCATAAGGAAGAAGAAAACAGAAAACCCAACAATCCAAAAATCGCTTTTGGACTCCCTATGAGCAAGCAGTCCACGACGGTGGGAAGGAACCAAAAAACCCCTAGGATAGGGAGGGGGGAAAAAAACCTCAGACAGAACCAGGCTCAGGGAGGGCGGCCATCTGCCTCGACCGGTTGGGCAGAGAATGGGGATGAGGGGGGAGGGGATAGCAGGAGAGTTTGGGGTGGGGATGGCAGGACAGCAGGTGGAGAGGCCAGCGGCTGCAGATCAGGGATGTTGAGCTCCAGATCCAGAGACATCTGTGAAGAGAAGAGAAGAGAAGAGAACAAGCAGTACACGGAACACAGAACCTCGGTGGAAACGTAGGTTAGTCATATGCAATGGTGAAATATAACAGTTTAGAGAGAGGAGAAGAGAGGAGCCCAGTGCATCATGTGAATCCCCCAGCAGTCTAAAACCTATAGCAGCGTAACTAAGGGACAGTCCATCCAAACAATGTAACTTTGACCAAAACAGTCGGGAGGAGCTTTGTTGAGCTTAGGGAAATAGATTTCTAACTTCAATCAAAGGGTAAACCTGTTAGAGATTTTATGATTTTCTGGGAAGCAGTGTGATTGCTATTTCAGTACTAGTTATAAAAACATATGCAATATTTTCTCAGTCCCTTTGAATTTAATTTAATTTATCCCTTTGTGATTTTATGACGGGCAGATAAACTATCTGAATATCTCAGAATATTGCACACTCTAAGATTTGCATTTAAAAAAATGTTTGGAACATTTTTTTGCTTGTCCTAAGATCTCAGTCACCATAAGTATATAATAAATGAATGTCAGGAACAATTATGAACTATTTAAACTATTTATTTACCAATTATTTAACCTCTTTTGCAGGAGCATCAAAACAGGCAGCCATGGTATAATAACATCACTGAATCTAATTAAAATAATATGTGATAATAATGATGTGTAAGGCTTAAATGCATGTAATGATTCAGTGAGAGCGAAATCATAATTATTTCATCCACTGATGAACTAATCTGGTCTTGTTCTTCTGTCTAAGCTTGATCTCTTACACGTTTGAGTTAAAAGGCCATCACTTATTTGCTGCATGTGCAGTATTTTAATTTCAGAGTCACGTTTTCACATTAAATCCAGCTGGCAAAGACTGAAACCAGTTTGTCCGATCAGCAGCTGGTTGGCATTCAGTGACTCATCACTTCTGGGTAAAAAGAAACTGTCAGCAGAACAAACAAATAAAAAAAAAACCCAAACACGCACATCAAATTCCTAACAAATACTTTCCCATCTAATAGGCTGTGTAAAATCTCTGAATCTCTTTCTGTGTTTAAAGCATGTATAGAAAGTATTACAACTTCAACAACAGCTAATAATGCAGAATCTTTATGGTGCTTTTGCCTTTATCTTCAGAATTTACTGTCGCCTGTGAAGAAATTGGCAAGACAGCAGGCAAACATATACAGTTTATGGAGCTTTAATTTGTCTTAATTTTATTATCTAGTATAATGACTCCAAGATTCAGACAACCACACCTTAATAACATGTGTTCCTGCCTAATTAACTTTGCCTTTTTTCATATACTGTACATTTGTCCTCTGAGGTATAGTCTTGAAAAGTGTGAAAACCTTCTTGCCTTTTTTAAACTCACATGTGGGCAAAAAGGCTCCTTATATCCTGCACACCAGCTGGGAGATCTGGGGCTTTAAATGTGGAACTGCAATGTGTGAAAAATAGAAAAGACTTAAACTTAAGTGTACAGTATAGACAGTGAGTTTTAAGGCTCAATATAATGACATTATTGTGCATACACCTAAAATTTAATCATGTCAATAAATAAGTATTTCAAGCCCAGAAGTTTAAACCACAAAACAAAACCATGCGTTAGTTCTTGTATTAGGTGTGACCCACAGGATAATAATAAAGACTAATTATCTAATTAAGGCCGAGAGTAATAAATCACAGAGTTTCAGTTTGAGATGGAGCCGCCTCTGCTCTGTGCAGACTGTGTCAGCTGCGCCTGTTAATAAGAAGGACTTATTTGGGGGAGTGGTAGCCCATAGTGGTTTGTGAAGCGAACTTGTAACCAGTGGGTCGCCGGTCGAGTACCCGGACCGGCAAGAAGCTGTGGTGGGAAAGTGAGTCACCACCACTTTGGGCCCCTGAGCAAGACCCTTGGCCCTGACCCGCGGCAGCCACTGCTCCTAGTATGTATACGTAAGGTTAACTTTGAATAGGACTGGTCAAGGATGGGTGATCAACAAAGGTTAGATAATTATTATTATGCGCCAAAATTCTGTACATTTGTTGCGCACAATGACGCACAGAAGATGAAGGATGAAAGGTTGTTTTTAAAGATCGTAGATAGTCGAGTTCTTTCC
>OMNN01002434.1:10587-25634 GCA_900302755.1 Chromis chromis | reverse complement strand
GCATTTTGGGACTATTAAAACTGTACCATAAAAAAAACCTTACTTACTATGAACTTGGAGGTCTCCTGAGCAGGAGCTTCAGATTATTCTGACTTATTCCAAATGTGTATGCAGTTCCATCCCATTTTTATAGTCGGAGCATTAACATTCACTGAGAAGTTAGACAGCTTCATTTTAGTGAATGCATTACTGCATTAAAATACTTTGGTTAGGTTTCTATGTGTCTGTCTCTTACAGAATAAGCACAGGATCAGAATTAATCAAATCTATTCTACATCTACAAAAAACACTGCACTCATTTCCTAGTTTTTCCCATTATTTTATGGTGTTGGAGGAAGCCAGAACTCGTAAGTAACAAGCCAGCAGACACAACACTGGTTCAAGCCCAATACCTTATTGTATGACAGATGTACTAACCACAGACACACAATGTGTCAGGTGTCTTGGACAAATGCCAGGTATGACAGGTATTACATTCCAGTGCAGTCCAATTCGTTTTTGGTTACTAAAAATGCATAGAATTTTCATATACCTTTATCTTTCAGTGATTCATTATGCTGCAGTTCAACTCAGCTGTTATTCAAAGAACAACACACCCCAGAGCAGCACTTCAGCTGTTGAACCCCAAAGGAAATCACGCTGCGTTAGCTAGAAAACTGAACTGACATGAACTCAGCATAGCTCTTTTAACTTTGGTCTGTGTTTCAGATTCAGGGAGGATCACTTAGCAAATTTATCTGTAATTTAGGTTTATGAGAAAGGCCTCTGGAGGTCTTATAGGCCCACTCCAGTTAAACATCGGTCAAGTGTTGACCCCAGTGTCTTCCCATTTTCCTCCACATTAACTAAACCTGCATCCCATCACATTGTACTACTGGATGCATCAGATGATGTGAATTGTAACTTACAATATCTGACACACTGACTGTTATTGAATATTTATCTACAATAACTGAAACAGGATATATGTGTTTTTTGCTTATAAATCTTGCTGAGAAAAGCAACAATAGGCCTACAACATAAAATCTGGGACTGAGATGCCCTCATTTCACATGCAATCACTTCCATGTAACTTTGTAGCTGGTGAAGCGAGTTTTAATGGGACTTGGACATAATAAAGAAGGGTAATGTTGATGCTATGGCAATGTACTTTGCTGGAATTCACTTAATTGAATATAAGAGGGGATTACAGGCAATTACACTGGGTGAAAAGTAATAATAAAACAAATGGATTTTAAGATAAGCAGTGAAGTGTCCAGGGAATTCTAACAGGCCAGCAGTGCTGAATGGAGATTGAGGGCCTCCAGCATGCGTTAACATCCAACCTGATGATTAATGTCTTGATAATGCAGCCTACCTGCTCTCTTAGCTCAGATATTGTGCTGACAGCAGGAAGACGTGTGTGCCAGTTAAAGTAGTTTGAACGAATCCGGTGACAAAGCGATATTTCATTTTATTTATCTTACTTCTCCTGCTATTCATTGCTGCTATTCATTACCCCTGTGACAGCCCAAGCCATGGCGTACATTGATATGTGGGCAAACGAGTTGTAAAGTGTGGGGGAATGTTCCAAGCCAGACATTTCCATTCATTGTAAAGAGAAATCCTATCACAGTGGAGGTGATAGAGAAGAGCAGAAACAGAGGGAATTAAACATGTTTCATGTCCTCCTGTATTGATTTAGGAATAATTACTTGTACCCAAGCAGATTTTCATTGTCTAAGTGAGTTGCTTAGCCCGACACGTGACATTTCAAGTGCATCAAATGATTCAAGTCTAGAGTTATCTGCCTCAAAGCGGAGAGGTCGAGTTTCATTAGTTACAGACATTTTGTGAGCAGTGTCTGAGCAGAACTTGAAGGGCTCTTACCAGAATTCACTTCAGCAGTGACCCTGCTTAATGTACATCCTCCTGATTGTTAGTTTTGTTCTTATGTTTGAAAAAAAGAACAGATTCTCAGAGTATGTGAAAATGTAAGCTCTAATGAGCCGCTAAAAAATGTATTTCAATATCTTTATGTGGTGCGAATAAAATGAGAATAGTTCTAAAAGGCAGATACCAGCTTGAGATAAATTAACTTGCTCAGTTGTTTTGAAGGAAACATCTATTTATCTCTGCTGTTTCTTATGTGGTGCAGTTGATTAAATTCTGACCGCCATCACTTTGTCATTAAACAGTGATTTATTTAAAAATAATCAATGTTCGCTAGTTACTCAACAATCTCTCTCTCTGTCAGTCACATAGGGAACCATCACAAACTCGTGTTGCTGAAAATGAATCTATCCCATTTGCATAAATGTAAAGTGCACTTGTTCCCTCTTGCATGACTGACCTGTTAGTAAAGCCCAACCTCGAGTCAGAGATTAAACAATCCTCACAAATGTGGCTTTTTGCTCCTTGTGACAAAGAGGACAAGATAATGAGTTCTGGGGGAAAGGCATCTTGGCACTGCCGAGTGAAATCCCTTCCCCTGAAAATGAAGGCTTTTGGCTGCTCATCTCAGTGTCTCTAACTGTATTTATGAAAGAGAAAAAATAAAATGGAAAATGAGGAAAGGAGCCCGACTTGACCTCGTGCTGTGTCATTGCGACCGGTTGTTGTTTATCTTTGTGTATTCGGCAGGATTGAGTGCATTGTTTACAGGATTATCAGGCATCCACATGGACCAGCTATGAATGCAAACTGTGATAATGTTTCTCTCCAGCCAAAATGGAAGTGTAAAACCCTAACAGATTACCAGTCACTGTGGCTGACTAGGGGTGCTGGCCATACCACAGTGAGAAGCCAAGTAAAACCAAGCTATACGAATCAATACAGCAATAAAGCTATCTCACAGTTAAATGAGTAATTTTAAAGCCGTTCATATCAAAACTGCAATAATTAGTATGCTTTAAAAACAGCCTCTAAAAACAGTCAATCACAGACATTGATTAGCTGCAACATTAAAACCACTGACAAGTGAACTGAATAATACTCATCGTCTCGCTGCAATGCAATGTTCTGTTGAGAAACCTTGGATCCAGGGCTGAGGAACCTTGGACCCATGTTGTGATTGATCAATGTATATGCATATATATATGTTTGTCTGTTGTGCAAAATACATGGTGTAGCAGTGATTGGTTGAGAAGCAGTCAGGATTTCTTTGAGAAAAGAAAAGGTCACATATTACAGATCCTGTATAAGAGGAACAGGCAACATGGTTGTCTCCAGTAATGTTGTGTTTTTTACTTGTAAGTGTTCTTTATGTGCATCTGTGAATCAAACATGTGAGTGAGCAGTGAGAAGTGGTAAAGGGAGATAAATGCAGCAAATGCTGGTTTGCTTTGGACAAAGACATGGCCCTTTGCAAACGGTTTATTAAAGCTACTGAGGATGAGTCAGAGAGCAGTCCCCTAACAGAAGCCCTTGTTGTTCAGAGTCCAGTCTGGTTTCATCTTGTCAGCCTTCCTCAGGCAAGTTTAAAAAAAAATACAGCACAGGAAGTCTTCTCCATGTCCTCATCTTGACATTTTTCTCTCCATTAAATCACCTGAAAGCAGCTCAATAATTTCCTGTCCCAAGATGACACTTGCCTACGTGAAACTGTGTGTTAACTGAACTGCCACTCAAGTGACAGATTGTCCTACTTCTGTTTAAGATTTATTTTCATTCCTACATAGTAAATTACACAAATTTTATGGCATTGATTGTGTTTGCTTAAATGCACATACAGTAGCTACAGTTACACCAAGCTTTCATGGAGGATTACAAATGGAAATGTGTTTAATGACCATGTAAGAAAATGGTCTAAACGAAGGCAAATTTTGATCTACATTCACTGTGAAAGCAGTGAAATGATCAGATCACAACAACAACAACTTCATCATCTGTTTTGCCCAGAGCCTTAACTGTTACTGAAGCATGAACAGGGTTAGGCAGACAGAAAGGCAATGCTTCATTAACCTAGAATTCCTACAATATTGACTCCAGTAATGAAACCAAAGCATATAGCTTTTCATCCATTACAATTTGAATATAGTTTCATTTTATCTACAACATGAATGTAGTTTTTAAAGAAGAAATAAAGCAAAAATAACACTAGACTGCTAACTGTACAGCATATGTAAAGGGTTTACGGCTCAGTTTGAAATTAATACTACTTTTCTAAATTTGATTTTAGTAACAGTGAGTGGATTAAAGGGTTATTGTTCTCTTTAGTACAATGAGGTAGATTATATAGAAGTTGTTTGACAGGTATCATTAAAGTATCAAAGATCAATTGCCATTACAAAAAATTAGTGAAGAGTATCTACAGAGACCTTCATCACTTTATTTCTCTTTTTTGTTTTCGTCTGCCCACATTGTTTTGGCCAAAGGCAAAAGCTGATGTGTGACCAATCTTTATTTCTTTATTTTAATACAGTACACAATGTTGCTCATGTTAAGGGCATTTTTTAATACTGTTTCTCTGCTTATTTAAGCATATCTATGAAAAGAGGACAACTACTTCATAGTGAAAAGGAGAGGTTTTCATATTGAGCCCTTAAAACATTCAGTGATGATATGATACATAGTCTTCAGAAAAGTGTGATATGCGGGCTAAAGTGACATCTTTTTAAATTGTGCTCATGCTTGGCTTGCAAGCAGAATCTTACAGATGTTAAATGTATCCCTTTTGCCACCAATAATGTAGTCTCACACTGATCTTTTCTTAGCTTATTCTTTACAGTATGCACAACATTATGACCACTGACAGGTAAGATGAATAACATTGATCATATTGGTACTATGTGGTGTTCTGCTGGAAAACCTTGGATTTTGGCAACCGTGTTGATAAGACTTAGACACCCAAATAAACATTGTCCCAGAACAAGCACACTCCCTCATGCAAATGGAAATCCCAAATGTCACTGGTCTAGACCCCATTCTGATCAAGCATCAGCAGGATGCAGTGGAACAAGTTGGATTGACAGAGGCCCTACTGCACAAGCCAGAGTACCCAAAGGATCCACTGCCAACATCCTGGTGCCAGACCCCATAGGACACCCTGAGAGGTCCTCTTGTCCATGCCCAATGGTTCAGAGCATTTTTGACCACATAAGGGGGACCAACACAATATTAGGCAGGTGGTCATAATGTTATGCCTGATCAGTGTATATGTGTACATCATAACGATCTACCACAATATTAAAACTACTGATAGGTCAAGTGTATAAAACTGAACATGTTGTTACAATGCAATGTTGGGTCTTGGCATTCATACAAATGTCACTTGTGTGCGCTGCCATACTCCAAAATGTGCTCATAAATGGCTCAAGGAATACAACTAATATCTCAAAGCACTGACAGGGCGTTCCCGCATCACAATCTGATCAAGCACATCAAGTTCACAGGATGCATAGGAACAAACCCGATCCATGGAGGCCAAACCCTACAAGCCCAAGACCCAACATTGTAGTGCCAAACCTATCCTCAGAGGTTCCATATCCGAGCTCTGATGGATGAGAGCTGTTTCGGCAGCACGAGGAGGACCGACACATTATTAAGCAGGTGGTTTTAATGTTCTGACTAATCAGTCTAAATATCAGAAATCCATACACTATGTTACTGCCCATTTTATGACACTTGATCTTTTAATATCCTTGATGCTGTTCAGATATCAACTTCCCAACATTTTTCAAATGCAGTTTTTAAATAAATAAATAAACAAACACATTGTCTTCTCATGAACATATCATTTACCTGATGCCCTAAACTTTATTTATACTATAATGAAATGTATCATAGTAAAAAAAACAAAAAACGCCATGCATATGTATTCAGCTACTACAATATGTGTACAGCAAGGAATATGTCTACCTTTCCGTCACATGTGGACCTATTGTGAGCCCCTGCCAAGGCTTCTCAGTACCCGTGTGTGTCACAGATTGCAGGCGGTTAATATTTCAGTGCAGTGGAGCTGTATTTGGCGACAGCCAAGGAGTTGGGTCAGGTTAACAGGGCTGTTGCGTGCCAGTGCCCAAGAGAGTCTTTAATATTTGATTGCCTTTTTCTTCTTCAACTTCCTCTTATTTTAATGCACTTTAGAAAGAATCCCCATATTTGTAGTTCAAACATAAGCCTACAGAGACCCTATATAAAACCGTACTCATGTTTTTATGTCTTAGATATGTTGTGCTGCAATGAGGTTGTCTTACTGTGTTAATGTAGAGGTTATAGCATTCTCTGAAAGCTGTCATAATCATGTGGCATAACTGCAATTCAATGTTGAATTCACACTTGTTTATATCAGGGGCTGGACTTGGATGTTGGATAGTTCATCCAAAAAAGCTTTATTAAAAATATTTCAGATTGAATATTCATAAAATCTATCAAATCTAATTATGTTGTTCAGTCTTACAATCAGAAGTCATAATTTGATGTCATTAGCCTCCAGTTCCCATACTCAGCAGCACTGAGAATAATCATACACAAAAGATTTATTAACTGAACTGCTGTTACTTAACAAACAACAACACAACAGACAATAAATAAATGAATGCACCTTTGGTCATGAAAGTAACAGGTAAGCATGCTGAATAATAGCTGTGATTGTCACTATAAGCAGTGGTGATGAATTTAGAAAAAACTGTTTGTAAATTCACACATTTAGCAGAAAGAAAGTGATACTTGCGTAGCTTTTGAAATAGCTGCAGGATCAGTGTGTGACCCCAGTGTGGGCCACAGCAGGGGTGAAGCTCTACTGGCTGGGGTAAGTACAGGAATGCAAGGAAAGGATTGCACTTTTTACACAGTTGCACATAAAAATGTGTGTCTTTTATACAGAAAGTTTTTAAAGTGAAATTCCAACAAAACTTTAGAGCTGACTTTAAAATAGTTTCCTTAACCTCCAGATCTGGTTGTTAAATAGCCATCATGATTACAAATCTGTGATCCTGATGCCCAAGTGATTAAAATACAATTAAACATAGTATGTTTATCTTGTATGGCTCCTGAAACAACAATAAATGGTTTAAACACGTAAATAAATGTTGTAATTTCATTATACACGGTAGAGGACTTCCCAATACTGAACCTGGAGGATGAGTCTTGGATTGTTGAATCCAGTTTTTGTGTCATCACTACAGTGATGTTAGAGTTCTTTACTTTTATGTTTTAAAACTTTGAAGTTCATTCTTTTATACAAAGTGCTAGGTGTTAGGAGGAGAAGAAGGTCAGGAGGTCACAGCAAGGAGTGCTGTGACTGCTGCAAATAAGTCTGCTGAGGTTCAGACTTGACAGTCTGAGCACTTATCGGCTCTTCTACCTGATAAGAGACGTCTCTTGTTGTCTCCAGGAGGGCATTAAATTGTCTTATGGTTATAAACGTCCGACCGGTTTGTTACCTGACGCAGGGAAGGAAGGTTTCATAAGGATAGAAGACTCTGTCTCTGGCTTCTCATATAGTTTTCTACCAAATTTATAACTGTAAGAAAAGGTCCTTGGAATTTTAAGAGTGCTTTGTCTGGGCTTGTGCAATAAAGCTGGTCTTTGTTATGTTTAGTTAAATTATTAAAAGACTTTATATGGAAGACTACAAAATACACGCCCCTCTGCATATTTTATATTATTATTATTATTAGTGCAGGACTTTATATAAATGCTTTACAGCTGCACTAGTCAAAATCAGACACAGACTGCTCCCATGACAGAAATGACAAAAAGAAAAGTTTGGGATGTGTTAGAGACGGCAGGTGAATGATGGAACCTGATTCTCAGCTTACTCTCACAGGACACTGAAGATAATGGTGGTGATGGATTAGGAGGTGGGCCATGCAATTTCTTCTCTATGAGACAGAGTGGCAGGTTCAACAATGATATTTAAATATCAGCATCCACCAGCCAACAGCAGCAAGAAAGTTGGACTGGTTCGACATGGTGGTGCGACACAGTGACATTTGAAATGTGTGAATGGCTCTGACAACACTGGGCGGATAAAGAGGATGGTGAAAATCGCAAAAAAGAAAGTGGAAGAAAGGTTGCGCAAACTCTGGATTTCTTAATAACAATGAGACAATAAAAGCTCGCATAGTAATAACTGAAAATGCTGAGTATGTCAGATTTGGACAGATGATATTTGAATGTAATGTATTTCAGTCAATATAGGCAGCAGTTTTCCAACACTTCAATGGATTATATATTATCAAAAATAAATGTTCTATTGTTAAAAAGTGGGCAGTCCACTTTTTAAATAAAATCTCTAACATTGTCTTTGAAATATGCTTTCTGACCCTGTTCATGCATAAATAGTAAATTTGTGAATATGAATTTTAGCATTACTTATTGTTATTTTGGGTATATCCCAACTGGTTATAAACAATTCCGTATGTTCTTGCAGTAGGTTTAGAAAACAACTTACCTGAAGACAGAAAGAAAACATGCCATCTTTTAGACAGTGATATGGAACATGTTTATCGGCGAACCTGTCTGATCACAGTCCCATCAGTTCTCTCCAAAGAGCCATTTGTCCTGGGCCTTCTTTGTTGTCCTATCAGAGCAATGTCGCACAGCAAATTGTCTCCCAGGGTGCAGTCCGGGTGGTGGGAGATGAAGAAGAAGGAGGAAGTGACAAGAGTGTTGCCCTAAATTGCTATCGATTCAGTTGTTTGAACCTTTTTTTCTCCGAGAGGTTAAGAGTCTAGGAGGTGCCAGAGCTGAGGTTCAAAAGAAGGAGCTGTCACCCGATCTTAATTCAAAGTGATGTCTGTTGCACCCTGTCATCCATCTGCAATTGTCCAGTCTGTGAGAATTTCAAAAGTGAAACATCTTGCTAGATTCTTGCTAAACAACTGTCAAATCATCACATCAAACACTCTTGTGGGGGTTGCTGAGGGGGCATCCACTATACTTAAAGCTTTTTGCATTGCATTTTTTAAAATTTTAATATCAGATAATATATATTTTTCATATAATCCAATTAAGAGTTCAGTTACTGGCAATAATGCAGGTCAGCACAGTCTAAGTCATGAGGGCAATTTGGCTCAGGATAAATGTTTAAAGCTATTGATTTCCAAACAATGTACTGTCTAATGTTTTTCCACAAATATTGATACAAATACATCTCGAAGTTCACTACCTGGTATAAAAGTTATTGACTGAAATAACAAGTGAGCCTCTGCACTCCCTGCAGTAAGTGAACAATGGCAAATGGCCTATGATGGATTATGACCTCTGATCGATAAAGATGGCTGATACTTTCTAACATAGGACGATCAGTGGAAGATGAGATAGAGAGAGAGAGAGAGAGAGAGAGAGAGAGGGAGAGAGAGAGAGAGAGAGAGAGATGCACAAGTGTATCTCCATCTTTTACTTTTCTTTTGTGAATAAGAGGTTGAAAATGTTGTATTTTGTCAAAAATGCATTGCACCCTATGTGTAACTGAAGCATAATACCTCTATTAGACTAACACTCCCCCCTATTAAAGAGCTCACAAAGTGCTTTCAGTCCAGTATATCACTATGGGGACAACAGTATTCTAACAAGTATTTAAAACTGCACTCACAGTTTTGAGGCTGTAAAAGCCAACTCATTGCTCAGAGAGGATTATTTTTTGTTTTGTAGGACGGCACATTTGTTACAAAAAAAAAAAAGCTCCTAAAAACATCAGAATAGTGCCCTGCATGAATGGGATATTACCCTGCAAAATGGCTTATTTGAGCTCATTTAAAGTGTACACATGGCAGTGCACAACATCTTTCATCCCATGTTTAATAAGAGCAAGAAATAAAGTCAGCAACAGCTGGTGTCATACTGCACCAGAAAGTACTTTATACTAATTTTGCTTTTTCATGCATCTCCAACTCCTTTCTCCTCTCTCCATCCCTTACCTGTGTCTGTCTCTCAGTCTTTTAAATTTGCAGTTGAGAATCAAAAATATTTCATAGACGTGTCTGTGAAAGGATTCCATCAACTTGATTGGATTCCATCAACTTGAGGTGATTTGCATTTCTTAAACTAGGCAAGCGCAATGCATTATGCAAGAGCGGCAATGCATTCTGCATAAATCCAGAAGTTGAATACATATTTGAGAATCTAACATTCTGTGGAATCCTTTTTTCTGGGTATTTACTTCAGAACAAAGGTAACAGGCTGTAAAGATTAAAAAATGAAAGATGAAAATTGGAGCAAATGTTTTTGAACTCTGTATGTAGTACGTTTTGTCATCATCTGTCATCATCATCCTCTGTCGCTTGGATATGTTGCTCTGATGTCTCGCAAAACCGTGAGCACTTTTGTGAGTGAGGAAACCTGATTTAACGTGCTATATCACACAGAGGACTGGCTGTGTTCACTATCCACCTGGTGATCCTATCGGCTTTCTCAACCCATTTAAGTGGAAGATGGCATGCTGCATGCAGCAAGCAGAGGAGTCAGGCATCTCAATGGATGAATACTGATCAGGTTGTACTCTCTTGTTGGCGCAAGTGAGTCAAGCGAGTTGTACTAACCCCCCTCATCACAAAAGGGAAAGTGCTCGCAGGGTACGCTTTTTTAGCAGTAACCTGAAGTGCCTTCACAGTTAAATGTGGCTACTATGTACTTTGTATCCTCTCTCTTTTAGCTTTTAAACATTGAGTAGGTAATGTGGGATGTAAAAGCTGGTGACTGGTGGATTAGGCCTAGATGTATCAGTAATCAACATTAGTTTATTTTACAAGAAAACATTGTTTGTGCAGTTTAACAGAAGTGAAAAAATTGCCAATTTTCCGAAAAACGGTTCTCCTTGAATTAGATAGTTATGCAGAGCAGTTTACGTTCATTTATATTCTACAAGCTGCAATCTCACCAAAACACATAGCACCCTAAAAATGAAGTGAATGTGCTTAATAAATCACAGCCTTAGCTCACTTTAAGAAACCAGATTAATTGCCCCATAATGAATAATGATTTTAGTATGAGGGAAACTACTAGGATCCGGCAGATAAATCACCTCCGCTTTGACTCTATCAGAGCACCTTTAAACAGGATTTAATTGCAACTAGTGTTAATGACAAAAACGTAAGACGGCCGGCTTCCATCGACATGAATCTTCCTCAGCCTTCCTCACTTCAGATCAAATGCCTCAGTCATTTATGGAAGTCCCAGGGTATTGATGCTTGTTTTATCACCAATCCCAGAACCCATTATGGGCCTGAAGACTGCTTCTCCATATCCCCTGATAGAGGTCACACTGTGCATCACTGATAATGCGACTTTTCAACTGTCTCCACTGACTGTCCATTTGCCCTCAAAAGCACAGGACAATTATTGGCACAAGCAAATCCACTCACAGTCATTTACTTCCTGGTTGACCCCTTCTCTCAGCTAGCTGCTTGCTTTTATTTATCTACTGCCATTTACTCGATGGAAAAAATATGCTTTGTAAAGAAAATAATTTGTTTACCAACTGTGTTTTGTTTCCCTAGTTAGTGGTCCAGCATTGTTACACTTATCGCAGTCTCTACTGTATCAAGAGCACACATAATGTGTTTGAAGGTGCTGCCAGGAAGTGAGTCTCTGGCAAACAGATTGTTCTGTATCCAAAAGGCATTGTTTTCTTGGGAACAATAAGACCCCAGAAAAGTAGATCACTTCACTAAATTTCTATCAGCTCTCAATGAAACATGTGAAAGAAAGAAAAACAGCATAAGTCTACCTCGACTTCTACATTCTCGTGATGACTTCGAAATTCAGATGATATACTCTGCGCGTTCATTTCAACCATATACAAAACATATCTCTCTCGAATTCGGATCACTGGTGTCAAAAAGATATGGCAGCGATACCTCAAACTGCTCTCAGCCACAGGTTCTGCAAGAAGTTTAAAATTAACTTCATAGTTTATTTGGTTCGACTAGGGCCCACATGTATCTGCCTGACATTGATAGGTATGTCAGGCGGAGTGTTGAATATATTTGTGGAGTTTAGAAAACTCGGTGTCAATATGCAGCATGAGATTGCATTGCGAGTAATGTGGACTTTTCAACTAAAAGCTTTGTTTTTTTCTAATTGTGATGAGACACACAGTATGACACCCACCCTTAGTCATATCTTTCATCTACATTAAATTTTCTCCTCAAACACCTCCATTTCACCTTAATCCCTCATGCATCTCCTCATGAATTTTGATAATTGAATATGTTTTTTATGTAAATGCTAGATGCTTGATACATCTCTGGGTGTCAGACAGGTTTCATTTTAAGAAATATCACCACCAAGAAACAGAGAGAGGTGAGAATCTGGTGAAAAACGAAAAACCCGAGGCAAAAGGAACAGTGAAGCATGCAGTAGATATTTCAGCGTAAATATTGTTTGAGTCATTTGTGTTTGCACCAGATGCAAGGTACAATAATATTTTCTTCATTTAATTTTCAGTTTGACAAGTTTCTTCTTCTGGTTTACCTAATCATTATCTGTCATAACATCCACATCCTGCGGTGGTATATGAATGTAATTACTAATCAATCAGCATAATGAAGTATTCGAGACAAGTGATGAAGACAGCGTAGAGCAAGCAGTCGAGCAGTGTGACAGTCTCTCTCCGATGTATAATTCAGATTTTGCGAGATTAAAGAAAGGAAGAGAGGGAAGAAAAAAGTTTGATAACTTTATTTTTAATTATTCATACAGATGGAATTATTCCTCTCATAATATTGTCACTCTCTGGAGAAGCGTCATTCAAATTTAATAACAGAGCAAGAGATAACCATTTGGCTTAATTCAGTGTCTGTAAGTATTTAGAGGATGTGACTCTGTTTAATGCCTGAATGTTTTCAGTGGTCATGAGGGGGGCAGTTTATATGTTTTATATCAGTATTTTACTGCAGTAATCTCTTTTTTGTGTGTGTAAATATTTTATTTGCATTTGTTTGTTGGCATTTCAGTGTTGTTATCTTCAGTCTTAAAAACTGATTTGTAGTGACCAAATTAAACTGTTAAAATAATGGAATGGAAAAAATTAATGAATGTAATGAATCATGTTATCGTCAGTATATATTTTATTTTACCAGAGACAGCTATGCACTGCTTTAAAGGAGGAGAAAAAACATTTATCTTTATAAGAGGCTGAAAGCATGTCTGCCTTCACAAGTAAGTTAAAAGCAAATTTGAAAGGTAATTATCTTCTCCAGCAGAATTGTAGTATTTTCCTGCTCTCTCCTAAAAGCTGACCAGTAATAAACAGGCCACAGTTTGACACAACATGAATGTTATCTTGTTTTCCAGGCCTGTATATTACAATTTATGTTTATATAAGATTATTTGAAACGGTAAATTCACTTTGAAACAAATGCATTGCTTTGTCAAACTAATAAGGAAACATTTGCAATGAATGCGTCTGCAAAATCACAAAATGGTTACACTGAGGGTATCTGAAAAACATTCACTGACAACTGTCTCTTTCTTCTCTCTGTGCTGTCTGCTCACAGCGACTAAACAACAGTCTGTGGAGACGACATCTTGCATTTTTTGCATCTGCTTTCCGACTGAACACCTTCTCAGAAGTTCTACGTTCTCAGTTATAATTTCTTGGCGACGGGGTTGTTTTTTATGATTAAACTGTGAAAACTTGTGAAGTAAGCTTGACTACTGCTGACACACTCCTCTTGGTCCCAAGTTATGTAAAAATAGCAAATCAAAAAGCATTTAGCTGTATATCATTTAATGAAGAGGAGGATATGGAGGATGTACTCTAAAGCTAAAGCTGTATAATGAATATACTTGTATTTGGAGGGTTTAACAGTTAGTGCAGTTTTCTTTTCCTTAGGCTTTTTTGATATTTTAAGTTCCTGCTCCAACAGATGGCAGCCACTGGTGTGGTTCAGTCTAAAGGGAGACAGCCTTTCTACCCCCTATCTTTCTTTAAGGACAAAAGGGACTTTTTTTTTTTTTTTGCTTCCCCAGGGCTACAGCTTGCTCCCCTGCCAATCAAGAATCAGTGATTGAATTAGTGCCAGGTCCGCTAGCTGGTGCTTCCGCTGAACGACGGACAGATCCACAGTAGAGATTAGGCGAGTGTGAAGTTCACTCTACTTCAGAACTCCTCACATGCATCTTTTTCTCCCAAGCTCTCAAAGGCACCTCAGAGGAAGAGAGCTCTTGCCTGACAGGCCCTGAATCGTCCAGCCTGTGCAGAATGCAAACGAGGCGGATGCCCATCTCTTCCTTCCCAACTCTCTAAGAAGGGGGGAAAAAAATGCATAGATGCTACATTTAGCATGCAGTAGCAGTTCGCGTGCAATTTCTAAAGAGCTCTTGGAGTTAAAATGAGTTTGCAAGATAAGACTGCACACAGGATGTAGCCTATAGCACAAATATGGTGCTGAATTTCATAGCACAATCTGGCAGATAATAACACATCCTTTCTTCAAATGTCTGTCTCACCAGTAGTATCTGTTCTCTGGACTATTGTGCATCAAAATTGATAGGAACGTTAGTGTAGTTTAATTCTAAATGGTTAATTAGGTTATCCATATCGCTGTATGTATGACCTCTAGTTTTGTGTTTATTACTATTGACACGTGAACATCATGAATATACAGGACACCGTTTCTCCACTCCAGCCTGAAGGGGATTTTGCAGATGTTTAAATCCAGCGCCATGCAGTATGGTAGGGTGCAGATATGCTGAGAGAGCACAAGAGAAATGATTTAGAGAGCAAACTAACAAAACACCCTCTGGCTTGACAAACAATTTAGGCAGCGTCACTTCACTAATCCACAATGCTCTCCTTGTTCATTGCCATTCCTCAGAGCTAAAACAGAGGCTTGTCTTAAATGTCCGCTGGTCCGGCAATGATTTAAGAAGAGAATGCTAGCAGAGAGTTTTACAGTACCCAGTCTGGTCATAGTGCGATACTTAAAAATCACTATGTTTATTTAGTCGACACCTTACAGACAAAATAGGATACCCAAATGTAGTAAAAAAAATATCTCAGAGTTGACTATTCTCATTTCACATTGCATGAGATGGGAGTAGGTGCTGCCTTCAAAAGGAGATTACAGCTTATCCCAGTTGATGAGCTTAATGGAAAGACATTTTTCAGATATGAC
>OMNN01002434.1:0-10567 GCA_900302755.1 Chromis chromis | reverse complement strand
GATATGACATTCTGCACGTATACTGTACTTGAGATGAAGCCGAAGCCAATTGTTTTACTGATTATTTGTGGATATAATATAAACGGACTCATTAGCTGCGTTATTGTAATTAATCTGAAGAGGTTTGTTGACTTATGATCCATAAAATACAAACAAAGGCATTAAAAGTTTACTTTAAATTTGTATTTCCTAAATACTAATCAGTATCAATGATGTATTTAATACTTGGATGTTCGTATCTCTTTCTACAACTAAATTCCTCCCTGAGTAAGAAGGGCCTAAGCATTATTTTTCATCTAATAGAAATCATCCCAATCGAAATATTGTTCTCCAAATACGACTAGAAGTTTCAAAAATGCAAAAGAATAATAATTCCATCCAACACATTGCTAACCCTCTACATTATGATTGCACAGACAGCTGTACCGGCAGTCTTATCATTTGCCATTCTATGCCATCAGCTGTGGGTAATGTGATACTAGCCAGAATTCCATTACCACCATTGTTATTATCGATCACAAGCTGTGCAAGCACTACAAACACAGTCTTAGCGACTACATACCAGTTGTCTTCTGAGCCAAATGGAGAAAAGAGAGTGAGAAGAAGAATCGGTTTTACTGGAAGTCTTTTTTTTAATCTTTTAAATCATCACACATCTAAGGTCACAACATGTCATCACGACAAAGGGATTACAAGAAAAGAATTTGTGTTTACAATAGAAGCAGCAATTTTATTAGACTACATTTTCGTCCTTGGAACCCTAGTAGAAAAATGAAATGTCTGCCTACCACTTGCCATTTTATTTGAAAGAGAGATAAAACACAAGAAAAAGAAATACTAACAAACAAGGCAGTGTCTCTAAACAGACAATGCCAGACAGGCAGCACTGACAAAAAGGGGTCTTTTGACAAAATGTTACTGCAGTATACATCTTTTAGAAATAGAGAATTCTACACAATATATCACAGTCTAAGGGTTTATTCATTTATTTTCTCAAAGAAAATTAGAACCTTCTAATATGATGACTCGTTGGCATTGATCATGACATTCAGAAATTGTTAGAGCTTCTACTGGTTCTGGATTTGGTGTTTCAGTCTGAATGCTAATACTCTGTTCATGTGAAGCTTTGGAAGAATTAATCTATGAAAAGCCATTTTATGATAGGACTACAATAATGACTGAAAAATGTTCATTAACACTAAACCTCCTCTGACCTTCAGTTATTTCAGTTTACAGTGGTGTTTTGAATGTGTCGCATGAGATCAGGAAAAATAAAAAAACCTGTGGTGCTGCAGTCTGCTCCAATCATTGCAGTGGTGCCTGCAATGATTATGGAGGACTTGCTCAAAGGAGGCAAATAATCTGCTGAACTAATCCATTTCTATACCTGATAGGGGGGGAGCTGTAGGTTTACTGAACTCCATTTCTCTGTAACATGAGTAGATACTATAACAGCTGTTGAGGGTCTGCCAGACTTGAGAATATACACATATAAATCGATATCCTAATCTCTGAATCTGTCTAAAGAAACAAGATATACTCTTTGAATTTTGTTGTAGGACTTAAGTTGAACACAATTCTGTAAACACAAAGCGCATACTGGCAGTTGACCATTTGAACTCGCTCCAGAAAGATAGTTTTTAACCTGTACTTTAAACAGTTTTCTTCTTTTGTCTGTGTTTTGGTCATTGCTCATATATATTTCAACTATACCAGGCCATGGCTACATAGAATTACTGTATTTACAGTGCTGAGTGATCAATAAGAAATCCATCTTCAGGCGGACTTGTACAGTGCTGGAAGAAACAGTTTTATTCCAGGATAGACATACTTTTCTATGTGTGCACTATTCCAGCCCTATCCGCCAACAATCAATTTCTTGGAGTGCTGGATGCACTTGAGTGATGGGAGCGCAAAAGTAGTGACACTCAGCCATCATGGAATGAGAGCATCAAATGATTGCCTCAGAGAAATTGCTGTATCTTCAAATGTCTTTGAGAATAGCTCCCATCCCTGTCTGCTTTTCCTCTAGTTGCTACACTCCAACAGTTGAAGAGTTTCCTTTTGACTTATGTTATCAGCTTGTGGTTCATTGTGGTGCACAGTCTTGTGAAATGGCTGTTCGGTCCTGCAGGATGCCCATAGTGGAAATTCCATTACCTTTCTTGAAGATCCTAACCTAAGATTTACAGTTGCTAGACAACTCTGAAAGCCTAAGAACACTAACTCTGCTCAAGTATTTTCTGTAGTTGTAAGAAAAATGAACATGTGGTCACTTGACTCAGCTTTCCTGCTAAATACTGCAGCTGTCCAAAGTAGCTAAATTAGAACATTACTAAGACTACCATAAACATTATCCCTCTTGAGAACCCAAAAACTAAGTTGTTCCCCAACTGTTAAATGACAGAATGGGGAAGGAAGAATTTCTGGCAGACAATGAACCAATTCTCTTTTTAGCAGTTTAAGAGCTTTAGCTTTTTTTTCCTGTGTCCCTCAATTCTGACATCCAGTAAACCGGCCTGGGTGTCCTCCATCAAAGGACAACACACAAAGGATTCATTCCCAAGAAATAATGATTTCTAAACTGCCTTCTGTCATGTGAGCGATAGTAATTAGCAATAACAGAGACCAGCTATGGAAGGAACTGAAGTCCTTGAGATCACTTTAGCGGATGGCAAAGCCAAAGGACTCAAATTGGAACCTTATTAGTATTTCATTAACACGCCTTTTACCTTGTTCTCCGCTGTTGCCTGAGTAATTAACGCTCTGTCGTGTTCTCTCTCAGGCCACAGGAGGCTTTTTATCGAAGGCGATTCCTCAGTTGACCTGGTGCTGTATAGCTGGAAAACACTGCAGCCTTCTCTTACTCTCTGATCACACACTCGCTTCAAGCTAAATCATTTTGCTTTGACTCTCAGCAGCTTAACATGTACTGCATATTTCAGTTTATGGCAAGCACTTTTACAAGTGGGGAAAAAAAAGGGGGGGCAAACCACTTTCCATCATATTGTTATTATTGTTTTGCTCGTAGCTTAATAATGAATTTTGTGTTGCCTATTTGAGTAGCGTGCTGTGTTTTATTGCCTTTTTTGTAATGGACAAGGAGACACATGAGGAGGAAGCTATTTGATACCGAATTTGAACCGAAAGCCTTTACTAATTTAGAGAGAAAATGTATTCGTCAGGATGATCATAAACCGAAGTCTTGGGGGTGTGATGTGGATTCAACAGAAATCATTTTATTTAAATGCAAAAAAATGTGCAAATATCCCAGAGCACTGTGAGGTGAATGGGCTAGATAAAAGCAATGGTAAACGGCAGCACCAAGGGACCGTGCATGTTTCACTATACTGTCTCTGTTGTTTGTTTGTTATGTGGATGTTTATTGAATTAGACCCAGTACTGTTCATCCTTATTAAGATGCAGGGCTTGCACGCAGTTTACAATTGCTGCCTCATCATTAAGTATTCAAAATAATTCTGCTGATTAATTGTTGTGCTTTTTTTTATTTTATTGTCTACAATTGGTTTGATTGAATTTGCTTGAGTCGCATGCAAGGTGCTTATCACCCATAAACCCACAAAATAATTACTCAGGCTTATCTTTATGACCTTTGAAGGTAATGTTCTGTGCCGTGCCGCCTGAGTTCTAGGAAACGTAGCTAAGAAAATTCAATACTGCCAATACTGAATAGTAATCAAGTCTCATCCCACAAGAATGAATATTAGCACAGTAGCTCATGCAAGTTGCCAGCGCCTCACAAGAATCACAGCGCAGAACCTCAACAATCCACCAACCCCCCATACACACCTTCACACCATCTTCATCCAATGTCTCCATTCGCTCTTTTCACACTCCATCGAAAAACTGCCCTATGAAAGATGTATGGGTGAGAGCAGGTATACGGATGTCATTTTTCACTCCCGTCCACTCACTTTCAGCTCTCCACATTGGATGCTAGCTGCCTGGATGGGCTGACTGGGCCAGGGATCCTATCACACTGTAAAATGTGGTCACCAGCATCTATATTTTTAATGGTTGAGGGTAAATCCACATGATGTATACACTTACTGCTGGTCTTTTTTTGGAGGGAATATCACTGGAACTCCACTGACATACAATAAGCATTTAAATGTGTGATTAACTTATTTGTGGGATTTAAGTTAAACAACAACATTTATTAAGATAAGATAAAATAAGCCTTTATTAATCCCACTGTGGGGAAATTTTCAGTGTTACAGCAGCAAAGATAGTGCAAACATTTAGGAAATGAAGTACAAAATAAAGAGTCACCAAAATAAACCAAGATATGCATAAGTACTAATTATAGAAATAACATTATTGCACAGATTATTTCATAAATGGAAATACTGACATAAGTATTAATGTTGCACAGGTTATCTATATTGCACAGATTTTATGTAAAGTAGAAAAATACCTATGTAACATATGTTCTATATATGTATAAGAAATAAAAATATTGCAATACTATTTGTAATGTTTCTCTTAAAAGGTTCGTAGCAACCAGTAACGTAATAATTTTGACCATTTTAAATGTAATAAAGCCAATAATGTAATAAAGTTTTTGAGCCAAGAACTTACATAATACTTTTACATTTGTAAATGAGTGTTCATGTTATATGTTGTATATTGGAGTTAAGTGCCATTGTAGAGCCAATCCAGTTATTTAAATACAGTTTGAAGTGAGGACTGAATCGTTTTTCCTTGAGAAATGTTTGAAAAAAGTTTTAATCAAATGTTTTCCAAGAAAAAAATGTGGTAAACTCATTTGACAATGCAACATCCAACAGAGACACTGACATGAAATTATGAATTTACTTATCTAAGCACATAAACAATATTCTAAATAAAGATTTTGTACGACAAATAATCCCCAAATTGGCTCTTACAACCATAATTAAGGAGAGTGAGAGCTACATGGAACGTATCCTTGATGAATGAATATGACCACTATGCCATCCACTAGACCTGTTTTTGATGAGCAAACTGCACAAAAACTGCAAAGAAATATTTTATTTCCAAGAAATGCAGTAATATTTATGTATTTGAAAATGTAATAAATGCAGCCGATAATGTACTAATGATTTTTTTAATGCTAGGCCATTAATGTCATAACTTATGACATTATTGGCAAAATGGTATTACGTTATTGGTTGCTACAAGGTTTTTAAGATTCCATCCCCTAGAATATACAATCACCAGCATCCAATTAGTAGGCAAACACAGTAAACACTCTTAATTCACAGTTGACATGATAATGTAGTGACTGGCACTGCTGACAAAACTCAGAAAGAGCTTTACCTGCTTGAACTCTGCCGTGAGGTGTTAACTTACAAAACGGTACCAGAAACCTGTGTTTATCTACAGCCACTCTGTGTTCACTTTGTGTTGCCAAAATTATGTATTTCTCCCGAGGTGTTATGAATAAATTAACAAGTAAGAATAGTGTAGGTTTTGTTTACTGAAAGTAACACTAATATATATTTTTGTTTTTAATATTTTCCCAGAGGCCTTCATAATATTCTCTCTTCTTTTTCTCCTTTCTGCTGCCCTTGATGTAGGTAAGTGTTTTTTTGTTTTTTTTAATTATTTATGTTGCTGCATGTACCTATGTATTTATCCATTTCTTTTCATCCAAATTGCTCTCCGCAAAGAGGAAGCAGCAAGAAAATCAATTACATGCTTTTTACAACACATATATAATAGAAGGAACAACTTGGTGTTTAGTTGCCGTGGAGACCGTTGTATTTGATCCAAGTGAAGCCACAGTCGGTGTCTAAATCCCTGCCAACTCTCATACAGTATTTTATAATTAATACCTAGACAATGGTCAAGGATGAGACTCTGTTACAATTTGCAATTATATGGTGTTAATAACAGTAGTTATTAACTACCCCTCAGTCTACCCCAGGGCAGCTGTGGCTACATACATAGCTTACCACCATCGAGTATGGAGTGAATTAATAATGCAATGTAAAGCGTCTTTGAGTGTCCAGAAAAGCGCTATATAAAACCAATGCATTATTATTATTAGTAGTAGTGAATTTTACTCTCTTGGCATGCGTGAGCCTAATAAGCAAGATAAACGATACAGACATAGTATCCTTGCCTTCCAGTAAAATCTAAAACACACAGGCTACATCCCTTCAGCTGAAAGTTTCAAAAATCTGTTTGGTGATGTGGAAAGACGATGAATTCCTGAAGGATGAGTCTAGTGAGGAGCTCAGAGTTCAAGAAAAGGATTGACTCACTCGTAACCTGGACGAATGCTATAGTATAGTTTCAGTGGGATTTGGTGTAGTGCAGCTCAGAGAGGTCATTAGGATTCTGTGCGGTTTTGATCTGGGAGGCTGCAGCATGTTCCACTGTATTTTAGAGAGAGAGGTGGATGTTTCAGTTGTTCTTATGTTGTTATGTAAGCCAGGGTTGAGACCAGGCTTTTCAGGGATAGAAGATACGGTTGCGCTTTTTCTCTCACCTGCCTTATATCTTTTATTCTCTCATATACACCACTTTATGATCTTTCAAGGTGCTGCAGGAGTATTTCCTACATGTATGGATTGCTCGTAATTAAGTAGTCTTTAGAAACACACTACGCATACCATACTTTCTCAATATTCTGCATGCAGTGCATTTATTTTCAAATAAGCTTAAGACAGAAATGAGGAAAACATCAAGTTTACAATTTTGGCATCGGTGCTTACACCCACAGTGAACATAGCACTAGCAGAAAGCATCTGCTAGTCTGTAATGAATTCAGACCCCTGCCCCATAGCTGTCTATCTAGGCCAAGAAACTGCTAGAAGGACTTATTTGCTATACCTGAATTTCTATGGGTTTATCTGAAACGGTGTCTCCCCAAAGCACGCCTAATCTGGGAGGCTGACCCGTACTGCCCCAGGCTAGATCAAACTCAGGGCTGAAGCCACGGCTCTCCCACAGTCCCAGCTATGCCACCCTTTGATAGTGGAAGGCCCAAATCCTTTAAATGTCGGGCAGACTTTGAGAGACACTACAGCTCAGGAAAAGAAGCAGGCACTTGCTGGGAGCTTACATTCTCTGGGGAAAAGCAATGTCCCACTTTCAGAAAAGAGGGAGAGTACCTTCACATCACTTCGGGCACCACTTGGAGGCTGTGGCAGCAGGTATGAGGACATTCATAGTCCCAAATGATTTTGTGGATGTGGAG
Organism: Chromis chromis; assembly: GCA_900302755.1. Classification (NCBI taxonomy): domain Eukaryota; kingdom Metazoa; phylum Chordata; class Actinopteri; family Pomacentridae; genus Chromis; species Chromis chromis. Next base: position 3,357 of record OMNN01002434.1, on the reverse strand, counting down.
AAGTGGCCTCCATCTTACTTCCTCCCGTCTCATGCATCACACTTACGAAGAGATGGAGGCGAGGGGTTGGATCCAAGGGGAGTTGAGTCCACAGTGCAAGGTGCTGGCTGACACCTTGCATTGTGTTGCTCCTACATCAGCAGTGCACAACAGGAGTGCACACAGCCATGCATTATGTTTAATGAATGATTTTATTTTTTTAATGATGCTATTTGCATACATTTTTAATTGAACTATGGGGGAGTTGTTGTTTTGTTAAGTACATTGCTTCATATTTGACAGCAGCTCAGTAGGACAATATGGTAATATTTCTACCATAAAGGTCAATTTCCTTCATAACAGCAGTCGAACACCTGTAGGTGAGTGTTGTTCCGCATGTGGTTTTGTTAACATGGATTCAGGGTTTTTAATGTATGACAACAAAAAGCAAGACACACAGATTCAACTCTCAGCAGTCCCCTGCAAGTTAACGGAAAGTTAAACCAGTTTAGCTGAATTTGTTAACAATTTCATACAATTTACACATCTCCACATGTGAATAATAGCACAGCTCAGTCCTCCCCGGTATTACACATTCAAATTAACTTTAGATTCTATCTTTGTTTATACATTTTCCACCACTCTGATGCTATTTGTGTTGTGTTTTAGGCAATACATAGGCAGCAGAGAGAGTTTGTGCAGAAGCCTTTGAAGAACAATTTTAAGGGAACCTCAGGGGGGTGATGTCTCAAAAGTGGATAAATGTTTCATTGCTACCGGGCAACAGGGAAAAAGAGATTTTCCTGGGTGTCGAGGTGGAAAAGAAGACGTTGGGTGTCTGAAAGAGAACATGATGCATTGCGAACAGTCAGAGGAAAAAAGAAAATAAAGAGAATGGCGCAAAGATACTGTAGAGGGGCAGCAGAAATGAGAACTCTGAAAGATGAAACCAAGAAAGGTGAGAAGGCAAGGATTACAGTGACAGTGACAAGCATATTGTGGAGGAAGAAATAAATGAAAATGAATAATGTGCGTACTAACACTTAGGGGTATAAAGATAGAGATAGAAAAAGTTCCCTCATGCTCAGAGCCTTCAGGATGTGTACTGTAGTTACATCAGGGACATTTCCTCTGTGACTCGTATTATCTGATGACATGACAATACAGTCGTAGCAAAGGTAGGATTGCAGATGTAAAAAGCTCAATTAAGCTGACAGTAGATTGGTTTTAATTGATTGGATCATGTGCAAATGGGGGTTGAACTCCCTCGTCTTTTCATGGCAATAACACTGACTTCAGAAATTAATAATAAATGACAATTCAGATCTTGGGAGTTTAAATGAATATCTTTATAGCAGCATTTTAGCAGACAAGGGACATCATGCAAGGTTCCCCACTGTCATGTTTGAACAGAGGTTAGTTTTTTTTATTTAAAGGTCCCATTTTGTGCATCTTTTCACTAAATTTATGAAAGTTCCCAGAATGTGTCTTTCAAATGTTCAGCTCAAAAAAACTGCAAAAATGTTTCATTTGACTATTATTGTATAACATCTGGTTTTAGCCCTGTTCTAAACAGGCTGTTTCAGGGTCTGTAGCTTTAAATGTATGCTGAGCTGCTGTTGTACACATAATGCGCTCTTGGAATCACAGTAGCTGATATGGGGTGAATGAGCAAGACCCAGGCTTTCTATTGCTTTTAACCTTTTCTCTGAGTAATCATTTTATGTGTAAATATTGTCAGAAAATGTTGCAGTTATAAAACCCATTTTTTTTAGCAGTGCAACTTGGAAATGGCTCTGAATGCTGTTTATGTAGTCTTCATAGGCTGTATTTCAGTCACTATTTCACGCTTGTTCCGTTGTCTGGCGTCAGAAGTGCAAAAATATGTAAATGGAACAGCTTTATTGGGAATCCAACTGTACTTAAATACAGTATATGTCAGTAATAGTACAGGGCTGATTTTAGGTTTAGATTAAGGCACAGCAGGGGACATGCAAACACAATAATCCACTCAGTCTTTGTTTATTGGTTTCAAATGGGTCTTAAAGTTTCCATCATTTCTGATCACTTCACCCTACAATTTCCCCATAACACTGACCTGTGGGCAAACAATCAAAGCTAATGGTAATGTGTTAGATGCAAAACATGCTGACACTAAGGATTTTCTTACTTTTTGCAATCAAGAATAGAACTAATCTACTGGATTCCTTAGATGCTGGGAGTGCATGAAGACTTGTGTTCACTCTTGCAGCCAGCAACAGAACAGTTGGTATGCTTTGCTTGAGGCTGAGACACTTTACCAGCTCTAGAACATAAAAACAAACCAGGGGAAATGTGAGGCAGCTGTTCATTTTTAATGGCTCACCTCGGAAGCAGCGAGGGGCGGGATTGTGCTAATTTTTTAGCAGGATGACTACTGGTTACCTGGTTTCTATGCAGAAACTGAATAAAATTCTGACTGGCCCGTTAATCGTCTTCATATTCTGCTCCTCCAAGTTTATAAAACACACAAAACACAATAAAAAATAGATTTTTACTATGTGGTACCATTTACACAGAGTCGTCCAGCTACTCATCTAACTGTTTTACCTTGTTTTGATTTAGCTTTAGATGTGAGGGCCCTAAAATAGAGGAGACACAGGGGAGGAAGCTCTCTCAGCAGGCAGTCTTTTGGCAACGTGGGTATATGTAGTTCACGAGGCAGGGATTTTAACCACAACATCATCTTAGGGCATTTTTTCCCTTTGAATCTGCATCCTCACACCTTGGGGGAACCGGAAGCGCCCCTGAATTGAGAGCCCAGCAGTTCTTCGTCTTTGCTCTCTCTAGTTGTCTCTGCTTCTTTTTCTTGTCTGGGAGAAAGTCTGAAGTAGGTTAGCACTCAGTGCCTGCACAAGGGAGGAAATTGAAATGCTGAAATAAGGAGTAGCTTGGGAGAAGATGGAGGAGCTATAACCGGGACAAAATTGCCCCGCCATGATGAGAAGGAGAGACATATCTGCTCGGACACAGGGGAGTTCCTCCACTGGCCAATCACTGAGGCGTGTTGCCATCCTTTATTCTTCATTCCAATCTCGGTTTAGAGTCAACGCCAGCCTTATGAATACTTCCTCTTTTTTTTCTTTTTCTTTTTCTTTTTCTTCGCCGCTTGTTGTATCCACATCCCTTCCAAAATTACATTGCCACGCTGGGGTGTACTGGTTTGTGAGTGTAGGGATTTAATACACTTCAGAATGAAATGGGCATCCTCCTGCCTGTCCCCGCTCTGTTCTTATGAGAGATTACTCCAGGGACTTTGATCGAGCAACAAGAATTCAAGCTGCATCTTCGTTGGCTCAGGCCCTGTAAGCAGGATACAGCACACAAAACTGCACATAC
>OMNN01002428.1:27204-42828 GCA_900302755.1 Chromis chromis | reverse complement strand
TAAAAAGGGTCCTATGTTCCCCGGTCGCGATACATACTGGGGAACATAGAACCCTTTTGGGGAAAAACGGGGAACATAGGACCCCTATTTAGAAAAAGGGTCCTTTGTTCCCTGGTCCCATACAGAGCGGGGAACATAGGACCCGGGGAACATAGACGTTCCCATTTTCAGCATCACAATTCCCAAACCTCAAATGCTTCCAGAACCTAAACATAACCACAAAACGGTTTAGTAAACAGTTATTAATTTAAGAAAACAAATAAATGCATTCTTATTTAACATTTTTCTCACCATGCCGTACACATTAACAGCATTTTCACATTATTCTGATAACAAACATAATCCAGTTGAAATGAATAGTAAATAAATGTAAAGAGTCTTAATATCAATGATGACACAATGGGGATGGACAGACAGACACAATTAGTGACACAATTCTTGACATTAGTACTCATGTTTTGCAGTGCTTTGGAACATTTCTGATTCCCTCTAATAACCATCAGTGCTGCGTAACCAAGAAGGCTCATTATCCATCCTTTTCATGCTTTAATGCATGTGAGTACTGAAAGAGCTCAGAGCAAGCCCGTACACAGTGTTCTTCAGTTGCATTTATTTGACTTCACAGTCAGTATTCCATATAGTTTAACTTTAATGTGATTCAAAAGGCATCATTAGTTGCCAACGCACACATCTGACATTTGGTCCTGAACATGAGTGTAATTCCTAATTCTGCTGAGAGCCTGTTGCTCAGACACGTAGCACACATGGCACTAATAAAGTGTGACATTTCATTTTCTGAATTTGTCTACTTGAGCAGAATCATTAGGTGGCATGGTTAGGTGTTTCATTTTTTATTCAATTTGATCTACCTGACCTTTATTGAAACAGGTTTGGGGTAGGCTTTAATATGCTGGCAGAGAGTCATCTTGTCAGCCAGTATTTTAGTATATCCACAGATATTCATGGTGCATCTATAAATGTCATCTCCCCGACACCTTTTGCACTCATGCAGCTCCATATCATCACACTCCAACCTTTATGATTCACTGTCAGGACTATGCATCCACTGTGGTAGTCCTGGCCAAGTTTACCACACATGCTGCTCGACATCTGAATAAATGTATCCTGATGCAGTCTGATTAAAGAATGTGCTCCCAATATTCACCAGGCTTCTTTTCCTGTTCTTTAGCAAAGTTTCATCTCGAAGTTTTGCGCCGAAGTGCAAGCAAGAGTATGGATGCCGTCCATAGAGGTTTACATTATGCAAAGATCTTTACACTGTGAGCTGTCATGGAAACTCCAATTTCCCTTTCATTCTATATATCCTGTTTGCTGCTGCAACATTCTACAGATTTTAACTTGTCATCAGTCGTACTGTATCGTTTTTCATCTTTGTGAAGTCTCACAGTTTGATTTTTCATATTCTCTGGCAATTATTTTCTGTACGAAGCCATGATGCAGACATGCAGATAGACACAGCCCATATAGGTACAAAACGGAGAAAGTTTGGTTGTTCACAAATTACTTTATAACCATGTTCATGCAGTCTGGCGGGAGTGTACCTATGTTCCCCCGGGTCCTATGTTCCCCGCTTTGTATGTGACCGGGGAACATAGAACCTTTAAAAAAAAAAAAAAGGGTCCTATGTTCCCCGGTTTGTTCACTGACTGGCAACAGTGGGGAACATAGGACCCTTTTTTAGAAAGAGGGTCCTATGTTCCCCAGTATGTATTGCGACCGGGGAACATAGGACCCGGGGAACATAGGACCTGGGGAACATAGGGATGAGCCCAGTCTGGCTAGTCTGAGGTAACAGGTGTAGTCAATTTAGTTTCAATGATCACAGATATATTCACTTTTGTTGCCCTGAATTTCTTGTTTGGGGCCTGAATTTTCAATATAATATTTGTAAAGCATTTTATTTTGATTGTCCATGAGAGCAAATACCCTCCTGTTAAACTTAGGAATAATGCAACTATTGAGAGCTGATACCGTTTTGAATTATTTGATATCTAAGAATATTGCACAGAGGTATACTCACCTTTGTTGTATACTAATACTGTATTCTAATTTATACATTTACTTCAACTACATCACAGAGGCATATATGAAATGTTCTGCTCCACTACATTTCTTTGACAGCTTTAGTCACTTTTCAGATGACTGTTTTTCACATCCCTGCAGGCAGAAAAAAAATGGACACACTGGTTCATCAGCCAAAAGGGGGCAGTAGTGCCCCATAGGAAACACCTCTTGACCAATCCTTTGCTTTGCTTTGATGCTACTATCAATCCAGGTATAGACTTGTCCCACACATTCTGTGCAAAAAAAAGGAATGACATTCCAGTTTTCTATCATCGGTACTGAGAAGCAGTAGGCACAAAGCTGTATTTCTTCACATTTAAAACGGTCATGATTACAAAACTGTCAATAGTCATGACTTGTAATCTGAGTCAGATAAAAGCAGTACTTTTCCAGGTCATGTTGTGAGAGTGAGAGACGTCTACCTGGTGATGACTAGCCATGATAACAGCCCCTCTCCTCCTTCAGGCACTTTCTCCATTCCTGACAATTAAGCACACATTACAGAACAGCTGTCACACACACCAGTCTGACACATTTTCATGTTTTTCATGTTTTTATGACAGCAGCCATCAAAGCCTCTGCGTATCGAGGATTGAAAAGCGGATTCTCATGTGAAACGTGAGTGGCAGCAGCGTGACACAGAGGCAGGCTGATGCGCTGACAGATGCCCATCGATCTCTTTTAACAGCGCGACGATTACAGACGAACACAGACTAGCAGGCGTTTGATGGATGGATGTGTGAAGGCAGCGGCTGAGTGAAGTGTCTTTTGTGAATGTTAACATGACATGTGGGTTCAAAATGGAGTCAAACAAGCTAAAAAAAATCACACTGACATTTAGAAGGGGAATGGTAACTATCAGAGCGTGAAAGATCAGTTCATATAGAAGTCGCCAAAAAAGTATGAAAAAATAGTGCCTAAGGTGATATACTCAACTAGATGTCATAACATTTTACATTCATTTTCATAATTTTAGGAATACACACAATACATTCACTGCACCTTCAAATCCACCAAGTTAGAATGAGGGGTTCTAGATTGGGTGGCAATGATTAGAACCTCCTTAGGAAGTGACAGGTGGGACCAGTCTTATTAAAACCTCTGGCATCTAGGTTCTGCTATTCTGTCCGCCATTGCAGTGTGTGGGGTCATCATGTCATGATCTAAAGAGCTCCCTAAGGCCTTCAGGAAAAAGGCTGTGGATGTCTATCTGGCAATGGGGGAAAATCATTCCTAAATGATTATTAATAAGTCATTCCACTGTTGGGAAAATCATCTACAAATGATGGAAATGTCAAATGACGGCCAGTTCGTCATGTATTGGCCTTCCCAGCAAATCCAAGAGCAGGCTACTTAATGCGAAAAGAGATCTCCAAGAACCCCAAAGCGTCATCCCAGGATCTGCAGGTAACTCTGCAACTGTTGGTGTCAAACTGACCTACAGTCAGGTATTGCACACATTTGTACTGCATACGAGATGTGCCAGGAAAAAGCCTTTGCTGTCCTAAAAAAAAAACATTAGAGCTAAACTCATTTGCCAGTGAACATACAGGCAAAATGCAAGCCTTTTGGAATAACATGCTCTGGATCATAGACTGTATAAAAAGATGGATAAACCTGCGTTCTTTTTAACATTCAGCAGGGGGCGACTCATCTGATTACAAAGAGGTCTGCTTGTATGGAAGAAATTGAGAAAATGACCTTCTTCCTTGATTTGTCACCTCAGTGAGCATTTTCCTAATGAGTTCATAGTATCAATCACTCAAAAGCATGAGCTACATTTTGTAAGCTATGGACCCATTTAGAGTACAACAGACAATTAACCTTAGTATGACTTAGGGCGGGGCTACCCTGTGACTGACAGGTCACATGACAACATGGCAAGAGAGAAATTTCAAACTCGGGATTTCAGAATGGTAGTCCACAAACCAATGCGTGGAATCACTACTTCCATCTGCTGTATACAGTCTATCTATGGTCTGGACAGACAAATCAAAGATTGAGTTGCTTGCCCACAGTGGACACGTCTGGCAGCTTCTCAGGGAAAGAAACCTCATACCTGCTGTCAAGTGGTGGTGGAAGTGTTACAGTTCAGTGTTGCTTTGCTGCCTCAGGGACTGGGTCTGTTTGCTCATTCAACTCTGGATTGTGAATAATTCTTCAACAGGATAATGATCCACACTATCCACCGAGGAATAACTTAATAAGAAGAAAGACCTTGGCAAAGTCAAAGCCCAGGTTTGAATCCATCCTGATTGGGAGAAATCTGAAATGACCAGTACATGCAAGATAACCATCAAACATTTTGCAAATGAAGGAACTCAAAACTGGTCATTAATGTCATAGACTGGACAATACTAGTAGCTTCTAAGGTGTATTTACTTTGTCCACAAAAGAATATTACATCTGTCTTTTCAAAGGTAATAAAGTCCCCCCTGACAGCACAACTAAAACCACTGAAGAGACGATACTATTTTTTCAAACCAACACTTGCACCAGGCTTCAAAACTTCGGTCTCCTTCCCCCCTGAATTATTCCTTCTTATATTAGCAAGGTTCCCACTTAGTTCACACACATACCTTCCTTCTGTATGATATTGGTCCCATCTGGGGCATTTACCTGGATGCAAATTGTCTGGACTGATTCATTATGCTGAACTTGCCACAAGGCAGCACTGAATCATCATCCGAGACTTCGGACTCATTTGAGGAAACATAACGAAGACTTTTCTACGCAGTGTTACCGTAGAAACCGATGCAGTGTTTTATCAAGACTGCCTGCTAATGTGTAAATGAAGATTTTGATCAGTTGCATCCAGGGGGGCTAATTAGCCAAGATGCTCTGGTTGGCTCCTGGTCTGCAATAACTTTCATTTCACACTGATTTGCATAGCAGGCCTCTACAGATCAATATCACCAGACATCCGTTAAATAATTAAGGCCAAGACATTAGTAATTACATGGCTTTTGACTTAGTGGAAGGAGAGGAAAGAAAGAAAGAAAAGCAAAGTAGAGGAAATAGAATGAAAGATGCGGAAATGAAATGAGAAGAACGGAGACGACATGACATTGTCCCAGTTTTATTATTATTTTGACCTGTACAGCAAATGCGTCAACAGGACAGACTACTGACAGGGAGGCATCACTGTGAGCTATAAAAATGGTGCCACTTCACACTTATTAAACCGATGTCAAACAGCAACCGGCACCATTCTAAGCCTCTCACAACATGTGTCATCTAAACTAAATGAACATTCTCTATTCTTTTCATCTTCTATTAAAGTTTGGGACACTGAAAACCGAAAACCCCTTCGTTTGTGCAACCTGGAGTTTGGCATTTGACTGTCACAATATGAGCGAGTGTTAGATCTGACTGGAGAACACAAGCACATTATGCGCGTCAATGTGAAAGTAACCTGTCAGACATAAAGTAACTGTGTGGGGCAGTGGTGGCCTAGTGGTTTGTGAAGCGAACTTGATAACTGGTGGGTTGCCAGTTTGAGTCCCCAGACCGGCAAGAGGCTGAGGTGGGAAAGTGAGAGCGACCGCTTGTCCCAGTCACCACCACTGTGGGCCCTTGAGCAAGGCCCTTAACCCCTGACTGCTCCCCGGGTGCTGCACCACGGCAGCCCACTGCTCCTAGTATGTAGAGTTAAGGTTAACTTTGAATAGGATGGGTCAATGCAGAGAAGGAAGGAACCCAAGGGGATCAGTAAAGGTTAGATTATTGATCATTATTATTGTAATTTAATTAAATATTTTAAAAACATAGAAATAAAAAAACAAGTAAATAAAAAAAATAAAATCAGTCAAACATCTCGTTCCGTTTTTTAATCAAATAAGGATTACATAAAATAAGCTTTTTTACTCCTAATAAAATCAAATACCTGGACAAGTCTCCTGGACACTCACCTGCTATCAGACGGTGGTTTATCACCTCCTCCCAGCAGGGGGCGCTCCTGTACAGCGGCAGGGACTATTAACTGGGTTCAGGTTGAGCACCAGCTGCTCGGCGGGCAGAACAAACCTCAGCTGGAGTTTTGTGGTGGTCACATGACGATGTTGTGGGTATATTACTCCAAATGTCTGAGATAGTTCTGCACTACAGAGCTGCTGACTGCGTGCATCTGACAGACACTGTGCCTGCTGCAGGTTTGACTGCTTCTACTATTAACTTCACTGCAGTGATAGAGACACTTTGAAAGCTGCCGGACTGGACAGAGGACAGTACAGCATCCAGACGCAACTTTTTAAGGGAAATTATGAGAACCACGGAGCTGTGATTTTAATTTCCAGTTGACAGCTGATAAGGTGAGACAAGATGACTTCTGCTACTCATTTTATCTCATATATTTTGTTTCACAGTCTTAACAGAACCTGACAAAGTATTTAAAATTGCAATATCAGATACTTAATATGCACCTGTGTGTCACCTGTCACCAAGATATTATGCAAAATATATGCACAAATCACATCAGCTCTCACAAGCACATCAGTAGATTTAGAAAATGTTGCAAATAATAAAGTAGATGCATTGACAAAACTTGATTTAGTGTAGAGGATTAACTAGTTAACATCATCTGAAGGAACACTGCTGCACTGCAAAATCTGCAAGCTGCCCATACTTTGACCTTCCAAGGTGGCTGACTCGTTGACATCTGCTCAGTTTATTTTATTGCAGTTAGGTTGAATGGGAAGTTAAACTGCAGATTTACTGCATGCAGATTATTGGAGCGGTGCACCACAAAAGAACAGGAAATGCACATTTAATGGAACTCATCCGCAGAAAATTGTTGCTTTGTGTTTCAGCGGTCATGGGTGAAGTATCCCTGCCTTTAATTAGGCGAGAAAAATGGGTTAATGTTGCACATGGATGACTGAGCAATGCCATGGGATGTGTGCCTACTGTGTATAGAGAGATGGTGCTTTCAAGTGCTCCAGTAATAAATTAGGGGAAGGTTTTAGTCACTGTTTCATTGTGAAATGGTTTGAAGAAATGTGTAGTCGGTTATTATGTCAGACATTAACCTAACTTTAGGAGTGTATTTTAATTGCCTGTTGTCATAGTTCATTTAGCTTTAAGTTGCAATCTGCTTTACATATCAGCAGAGACCACACACCCTGCTTCCCCCTGACCTCGCAGACAATCAGGTGCTCTGTTGGGGACAAATCTTGACACATGACAAGATAATTGTTTCCTCTCATGCTGAGAGAGTCGAGAGGGGTCCGTCTGCCGTCCTGAGTGAATTTCCAGTCACTCTCTCAGTTCACTGAACTGTTTCTCTCTGTGCATTTTCTAAGTTGTTGACCTGACTCAGAGCTGTGTAGAGAAGTCTCTGTGTGCCTTTTACCAGCAAAACTTTCCTCTGCTTTCAAATATGCACATCATGAAATTATCAGCCAAGGGAAAATACGATGCGGAGTGGTCTACAAAAGAAAATGCATTTTAGATACAAAGCATGTTCAGCTGTAGTAGTTTGTGTTTTATATCTGCTCCCTGTAAGTGACCGGAGCCACAGAGATAGGACTATGGCTGTTGCTGCCAGTGCATCCCACTGATGTTCACTGTAAAGAAGGCATGTAGTAATTTGTGGTCTGTTTATCTGAACATTGTTGTCAAGTGCATAAGATCATGCACCAATATGAAACAGCTATTTCAGTGATTCTCAAAATCCAGATGTGTCTTGTCATAGACTGTATGTAAAAGATTAACATAGTCTAAAGTAAAGCCAATGCAGAAGTGCCCTAAACATGCATTCTGTCTAACAGCCAGCAGGGGGCGACTCCTCTGGTTTAAAAATGGTCTGATTGCATAGAAGTCTATGAGAAAATGATCCTACTTCTCACATGATCTGTTACCTCAGTAAACATTTTTCCTAATGAGTTCATGGGCTCAGTTGCTAGTTTTAAGGCCTTTTGAATGCAACATGATGTTAATTCTGTAAATTTTGGTCCCATTCAAAGTAAAATAGACAGTATAATAGGTTATGTTTTAGGGTGGGGCTACTTTGTGATTGACAGATCTCTATCATCATGCATAGTGTCCTCGAGTTTTCAGTCAGCTCCACCCTTCGCTCGTTACGTTTGGCTTTAAAAGACCAAGACGGCGACAACCAAATACCAAACTAGAGGCTTCAAAATAGCAGTCTGCAAACTAATGGGTGATGACACAGATGACACAACAAACACTGGTCTTAATATGTTAAAAGCAGCATTAACTGATTGCTTTGATGTGGGTCCTTGGGAGGCAGCATAACAAGCTGTGAACACTTATGCTGCTACATATGTTGCTGATCTGTTGAATGTGTTAGCAAGCAGCTGCCTATTTACACATCCAGCAGACATGAAGCAACATTTTTTGTTCATTTGCAGGTGTGTTTCTGGCCTTCCTGGCAATGTAAGTCCAGCATTTGACCTTCTTTTAGTACGGTCTTGGTCTTCAACAGCTCTGGGTGCTAAGGAGGTAGTTTACAATGGGTTTGCAAGACCTTTTTAGTTGAAAATAGCTTATGATGGGAATGTTAAACAATGAAGTTTAGGGCCATATAACAATGAGCTGAGTGATGCTAAAATGCCCCAGTAAGGCGATAATTCTCTGACGGTCACCACAAGAAACTCCCTTCCTACTACAGAGTTGCTTGGCTTGAGCAGACTGTCCTTAACAAAGCAAAAACATGGTATAATCTGTTGGAATGTAGAGGTCTGTCAGATATACACTATCATAATAGAATAAATACCTGGCAGTGCATGAGAGAGTGTCAGTTAATAAGCTACAAAACCACACATTGCTATTAGTGCAGCTTTACTTTCTGGCTTGTTGTCACACTGCATCATGAACTGTTTGGAAGGAACTCGAAGAAGGAAAGCCTCCAGTCAGAGGAATCATAAGCGCTAACACAAGAATAACACCAGGGTTTAGTCCCATTAGTTTTGGTGGTTGAAGCAAGCCTGAGAGAGTCCAGCACTATAATGAACACCTGACATTGTGCATTAAAGGCACTTTTGGTGGAAAAGGCTAAAAGACTCACTAAAGCAAACTACATGTTTTTTTAGGGGAGTGACTCTGTTTAGTGCTGCATATACCAATTTATTCATGTGAGTTTCAAGGCTGTAACACTGGCATATATCGGCTAATGTGTGTTACAGAAAAGAAAAAAAAAATGAAGACAGTTAAAAGTTAGAAAGGAAAAAACAGCATTGGGTGTCTTAGTAATGGGTTTGCCCACCAGAAGGGCCTCAGTGTACCTTGGCATTGACTCTCCATGTCTGTTCTTTCAAAAGATATTTCCTCACTTGGTGTTTTGATGACGGTGGTGGAGGGTGGCAGGGTGGTAGTGCTGTCACCTCACAGCAACAAGGTTTTGGGTTCCAACCTGCTGGTCTACTAATGCCTTTCTGTGTGGAGTTTACAGGTTCTCCCTGTGCCTATGTGTTTTTCTTTGAGTGCTTCAGCTTCCTCCCACAGTCCAAAGACATGCATGATAGCTTCTAAATTGGCTGTACGTGTAAGTATGAGTGTGCGTAGTTGTTTGCCTCTTTGTGTAACCCTGCAATGAGTTGGCAGTCTGTCCAAGGTGCACCAGGCCTCTTGTCTAATTTCAGCTTTGAAAGGCTCCATCCCCCTGTGATAAAGCAGGTATAGATGATGGATGGGTGATGGTGGTGAAGAGGTCCAAAATGTCCCATAGGTGTTCAGCTAGGTTCAGATGTGGTGACTGTCAAGACCATAGCATATGAGCCTAATCATTTTGTTACTCATCAATACATTCAGTGACCCCTTGTGCCCTGATGGAAGCATTGTCATCCAGGAAGTGACCAATCCTATCAGGAATGTTTTATCACAGGACAAAGGTGATCATTTACAGCAACTCTGTGTTGATTAGTAGTGAACAGAACCACCAGATCCCTTCACTGTAGAGGTCAAAGGTCATACATCTATATGTTTGCTGTAATTTTGAATGTGCCAGTATTACATGGGTGTCCACCAGGGAGTGCTGACAAATTAACATGTCATGTGTAAAGTATCCTGCTTTTTAATTTCAACTGTTCTAAATTATTGGCTCCTTTAAAATTGGATTCAAAGGAGCCATGCCAAAATGTCTGTATTTATGTTGGAAATGAAGGAATCAATACATTTAAGTGTCAAGTGAAGTTCATGGCCTCCTCAAAACCCCCATCCAGCTGTAGCACGTATGCACAGTATAGCTGTGGGTGTATATCAATCTTCAGTTGCTTAAATTTCTCAAAATTTCATCTGGCGTTTCCATTATTTTGTCTGCCATGTGTACGAACACCAAAAGTGCGCAGGGGAAGAGATGTTTGAGAGTAAGAAACTGAGTGCATCGCTTTCCCACCATCCTCTGTCGGCACTAAGAGACCAACCGAATGATGAAAGAGTGTTATATCCCCACCAACTCAGAATAATTAGAAGATAACTCACCCCATGCACGCAACCACACTCTGTAGACACAGTCACACACACACAAACACGTATGCAAGGATGTGGAGTGTTTAGTGGGATCTCCTAGCAGCACTAATGGCTCCTGCCTAGCTTTAGTCTAAATGTCAACCTGACCCCTCTATCCCCTCTTTAATGAGAAAGTCCTGACTGAGCACTTTTTAACGACTTTCTCAAACACTCACAGATCTGCCACCGAGGCTTGTGGGAGTTTAACACCCACGACTCCCAACAACAACAGATTTCATTTTATCCCTCAGAGGTGTCTGACATAGCCTTTCTGTCCTGAGTCTTGTCTATTTGTTCTTTATACTTTATTCATATTTGGTTTACTTCATGCGAGGCGTGGGAAACCCGCCCAAACTAGAAGAGCAAACATGCTCGACTCAGAGTAAATAGTCTGGTGTTTGGCTCTGAGTATGAAAAATTCAGTCTGTTCATAAAGAGAGCAACTTATTACCATTTGTGATCAGTTAAAGTCTTGACAAGTACAATATGAAATTCAATGTGCTTTTACAAATTGAGTCGTACCAGAGGTTGTGTAACTCTGCAGTAGCTACACCTGCTGGGTGACACTGTCAGCCTTGAGTTTAAGGTGAAATTACTGCTTGTGATGATAAGTGGTCTCTGGGACAAGTTCCTCTCCCAGTAAATGTTTTCATGAGACTTATGTGCCTGTTTGGCCTCAGGTTTAGAAAGGAGGATGTCTTGGAACTCTGCCATATCTAAAGCAGTCTAATCTCGCTACATTCCTCACCTCTCATAATTCAATATTTGAAATTCATTCTCATCACAGCTGCTTAAGATACAGTGAGATACAGTTTTTTGATTTGTAAACTAACTGTTGGAAATTACATCCCAAATAGTACTGGATCTTTGTGGCCAGTACCAATATCATCTTTGGGGGTTTAAAAAGCAGATATATTTGTTTAGCTTTTTTTGTGATGATGATATATACTAAGCAATCAATCCATCCATCCATCTTCTATACACCGCTTAATCCTCTATAGAGTCGTCGGGGGGCTGGAGCCTATCTTAGTTGACTGTGAAGGCAGGGTTCACCCTGGACAGGTCACCAGTCCATCACAGGGCCACATAGAGAGACAGACAACCAAGCACACTCACATTCACACCTATGGACTATTTACTTACACCAGTTAACCTCAGCATGTCTTTGGACTGTGGGAGGAAGCCAGAACACCCGGTGAGAACCCACAAAGGCACAGGGAGAACAAACCAATGACCCTCTAGCTGTGAAGCGACAGTGCAATGGTGACATTATCTCTATAAATGCTGCAATATCTGCTTACTTATCAGCCAACATTTCTGGAATAATAACCGCTGCAAAAAGCTGCAAACACGGAGGCCTTGTGTCAGCCAAGATTTGTCAATCAAGGTAATTAACCCAGATTAGATGGTTAAAAAGTCAAGAGACAATGTCAACCTTCACATGACCAGTAAATGTAACTGTGGCATCACTGAGTTGTTCATTGATGTGGCAATTGGACATTGTAAATATGGGAATCTTGCATTCTTCTCCTATGATGAGAATGTGACATTGCCCTTACATTAATGCATAGGATGCAAGACCTGCAGAAAAAGGTCAGAAAAGAAACATTGTTTGTGTGAGAAGCACTGAGTTAAGATTTTTCTGCTTCCAGGACACCTCTGTGTTGAGGTCATCTTAGTATGCCCAACAGAGATGGTCAAACCCAGAACCCACTGGCTGGGTAACACTTTGGGATCCTCCACAAAGGGCTGGAGGTCATTTCTACTGAGAGAAATTTCTTATCCTGCTGCCATCGCAACCTGGATACTTGGCCGAAAATGAACATTTGAACGGATAGAAGCACCATTTTATCAGATTATCTCAAATATGGCTAAATATGGCTACCAGCTCTGTATTTATTCAGTTACCATTTCCCTTTGGGCTGACATTCAAACACCATGTTTTGGAAAACTGGCTGAGAAGTTTTATTACCTCTTCTGATGCAGTACTATGAAATGCGGCCACTTCCACACACTCCTCGTGGCCAATTGCTATGAAAGGTTAATCACTTTTTCTTTCTCGCCCTTTGACCAACCTTTTTATGCACATTCATTCACAGCTTTTCTAAAATATCTTCCTAAAAGGCAAAGGAAAGGGACTAAAACACAACTCCTGTCCAGCTCTGTTGGCAGAAGGACAAACATCACATAACACAGGTTTAGAGGCAGCCACAGACTTAACACCACAATGATTTCCTTCTGTTTGTTTAGTTTGGAGCTACACTGTTGGGTGTGCAACGGAGATGATCAGAGCTCTCACGGCTGGTTCACATCATTAGCAGCACTAGAGGGCAGTAATGGAAGTAAAACACAGATGATTAAACCTCCTTGTGGGGACCAACTCCCACTGTGAGTCTGTGACACTGATAAAACTCATTCTCTAACTCTGACCACGGCAGTCTCAATGATACCAACATAAAGTGTCAATTCAATTTACTTAATAGACAATTCTGGGTTATGTTAACTGGCTGTATTTACTATTAATGTGGCAGTTGTGGCTCCAGGGTCGTGGTAATTGCTGTAAAGATTTAGGGAAGTTGCAGAAAACAGTTTGAGAACATTGTATATCTGAGAAAAATCTGTGAGTTCCCAGCAGCTTTCCAAAAAAAAGTACACAAACACTTTGAAATGTTTGTTCTCAGTCTGACTAAAAATAGCCACAGAAATCAGCCACCTTGAACAGCCATTTTGCATTACGGATCTCCATCCAGGCATTATTTCTGGCTGACCTTATCGCACTCCTAGATCTGTTGGCACACTCGCCTGTGCACACTGGTTTGTTTATGTGTATGAGATTTAGGATAGCTTTCTGTTTAGTGTACATTCGTGCTGGAGAGGTCAGAGAAAATTTGTCCAGGCTTGATTGTGCCTTTGCAGTAGCATCTCCAAAGATTTGGAACAGCCGTCCTCTTCCAGTAAAAGAGGGATGGTTTGGATTTGATTATATTCAGGAAAAAGAGTTTATATGGAATATCAAAAGCCTGGGTAGTCATATTCCTGTGCACATGATCATAACATTAGGTTATGATACTTACATGTGCAACAAATTACTTGGATATTCAAAGAAACAGGTGATGATCAGGATACTCGAGCAAATGTAAATGCACTTATCAGATTGAGCTTTAAAATATCTATTTTGCTTGTGGAAAAATCACAGTGGTTCATATGTATCTTCTCTCTTCAGTCAGGAGGAGATGGAGAACAAGGCCATGTATCTGAGCACAAATGAAGAGAGAGAGAACACCTCCATGTATGAAGAAGCCTATGATGGACGCAACCTGTCCAAGCTCAACCTGTGTGATGAAGGTAAGGAGGAGAATTAAACCTGGAAATCACTGAGCTGAATGTAATTGTTACCCACGCCGACGAAGTCGGGCCATGGGTAGGGCGGTCACTGCCGTCTGTCTGTCTGTATGTATGTATGCGGGTATGTATGTGGGTATGTATGTGGGTGGCTATGTCTGCACGATAACTCGAGAACAAACACAGATAGGATAATCAAATTTGGCACAGGTGTTCCATATTGATCTACCCTGCTCACCCATTAATTTTGGGGTCAAAAGGTCAAAGGTCAAAGGTCAAGGTCACATGGCTACTTAGTGCAAAATCCCCTTATAATCTACTATATAAGCTTGCAATGATGAACTTTGGTATATCTAAGGGTAGGACTACCACATTGCACCTCTTGGCCTTGAACTTGACCTTTGACCAACCCTGGTCACCAATTACTTTTGGGGTCAAAAGGTCAAAGGTCAAGGTCACAGGGCTACCTGCAATGTTTAGGAAGGCATCCGGCGTGGGTCTGCATCTCGCTTGAGTGCATTCTAGGTTTTGGTTTGCACCCAGTCTTTGGTAAGGTTTAGGAAAACATCCCACTTTGGTTAACTAAGCTTCCAACATGTGCTTATCGTTGTGAAACTATTGGGTTTAGGCAATAAAACTACTTGGTTAGGTCCAGTAAAATAGCACAACTTGGGTTAAAATACAACCTTTTTAGTACGTTTAAAGCTTTTCCTCCATTTTCTGGGCTACCAGTGTAACGAGACCTTCCCATTCTAACGTGATTGGCTGAAAAGGAAACATAACCCCACAGAAAATATGCTTCCCCCAAAATGTAAATAAAGCGCAGTTTAGTTGTGTAGACACCAAGTCTTGTGGAAATGGGCTTGTATTTTTATCATGCCTTCCAACTGGTACTAAACACAGTATGTATAATATCCATAGTGTTAAATATTGAACCTGATTTGTTTATTTAATTTTGCTGGAACAGCGAAGTGTTTTATCCACATTTTTCAGTCATCCATTGTGTTATCCATGTGTTATTTTATTCAAGAATAGTCAGAATGTGTAACAGCTCACATTTTACCGATGCTATGCGCCTGCAAATGCAACTCTGAATATTTTTATGTTGCCAGTCTATTTTCCTGGTTTTTGTCGGCTAAGTATTTTGAGGCTACAGCTGTCGCCATCCTTGTTGTGTACAGTCACCATGGTTACGGCTGTTGTTCTTGTGTATCACAAAGTTGGTTGAAAAGGCGCTGTTTACTTGTTCTCACACACAGTGTCCGTGTCATTCTGCTCTACAGTAAAACAACAGACCGACTCCCCTCAGTAAATCCTGTTAGCATTTTCAAACCCTTTCTGTTTAAAGAGAACCACTCAGTCTAATCTGGCCTCCAGTCGTTCCTGCCCACCAAGCCTTAGCAGTACCAAAGCTACCAGGTCTCTCCACTACAGAGCAGCTGATCAAGCTGATTTCACTACTTACTACACTGTTTACAGATTTACTATTATTTTTCCTCCGTCTTTTATTAAAGCTGGAAAGATGAATCCATATACTGATAAGTTGTCAATTAATTGCCAACTATTTTAATAATCAATTAATGGATTAAATTCAGGAGAGAATACATAAAGTCTAGGAATCCAGCTTTTTAAATAAAATACTTTCTGGTTTCTTTACTCCTCTCAACAGAAGAAGACACTCGAGGAGGTCATCTTGGGCTTTGGGAAATCACCATGTTCTGAAATTTTATA
>OMNN01002428.1:11376-27184 GCA_900302755.1 Chromis chromis | reverse complement strand
CCATGTCCTGAAATTTTATAGACCAAATAACTAATCTATTAAACGAGAATATAATAGACAAATTAGCTGACTATGAAAATAATTGTTACTCGCAGCCATATTTTTCACTGATGGAATTAACATTGAATAACCCTACATCAATGTATGTAAGTGCTCACAGTAGGAGTCTTTGTGGAATTGGAGCAGGGAAGTACATCACAGCTTGTGACTTTCAATGTTGTAATATTGCCAAGGGCATAATTGTAGTAACTGAGTTATTGTGCTAACCATTCATTTCCTGAAACAATCCCCAACAATTTTAATATTATTAATAATTATTAATATAGTTTCTTTACTCTTAGTCTCCTTTTGTCACAATCTACCCTTTCTCTTTCCTTCACCTGGGTGTCAGTACACAGCATGACTACTTGGTGCAGTTGTTACTGTGCACTTGTCCTTTATATTACAATTTCATAATGAAACAAAGCCTCAAGGCAGACATTCTGAATTTCAGTATTTTTATTAGTCAGTATCTTTGTGTAATCATTTCAGCATGAGATTGATTATTGATTAGGAAGGTGTGGATGTCTGTTTTCTCTTCAAATTGTGTGGAGATGTGCTTAGGATGGGGGGATATTTAAATAAATGACCTTTAACAAGAAACCTGTTTCAAATTCAAGCAAACAATACAGCACTGCTGTCACTAACTTAAGCTGTAAATGTGATAATTCACTCTGCATCTAGTGGTCAGATTTATTCTGACCAATATATCCTAATCAACACACCACACACTTTTCAGCAAGTCACAGATGCCTCGACGTTCTGTGGCAGTACCATTCATTAGTAATTTTGATAAAGGGTCTGTATAATTTTCTGTGTAACAGCAGGTCCAGCACTTCTGTTGTTTTCATTCATTTTGTTCATCAGACTGAATCTCTGAGGACCCAATGCCATCTTATGGCCATCTCCTCTCCAGCTGGTTCACAGGTGGCTAAGTACACTTTGCTCTTATTTGTCTGGCCTGGCTGTTCAATATTAGACTCCTCTCTGTCTATGGAAGAGCCGCTGATATTGTTATGAGAGGGGAGCATGGAATCAAGAAGAGCAAAAAGGCATTTGGCTGGCATTTCCCACCTTGGCTATATCCAGCTCCTGGTGCCTCGGCCAAACTGTTTCATTTCTGTTTGAGCATTGATGATGACACTGTTCCAGGTCTCCACCTGTGTCCTCCTCCTCTGATCAGTGCGGTGGCCATGCTGGGAGGGGATAAGCAACAGCAGGACGCTCTCATCTTTCCCTAGTCTTTCCGCGCTGATAAGCATAGAGAGATTATCAGGATTGCAAGGTGTTAGAATCTCAATCTTTTATGCTTGACCTAAGATCGATGTACATATGTCTGTTTGACTCTAGTACTTCAGCTTTGGTCATGCACAGTAAAACTCGTATTTATGCATAAGCTTTTACCAGAAAACGAACTGTAGAAAATGTTTTCTTTTAAAAGGTTTTATAAAACATGTTTTAAATCAGTAAAGATAGCAATGCTTTTGTCCCTCCAGCATGTCAATATCTAACGCATATCACTGTTTCTTCCAGGTTCAAAATGAGTCTTTGGGGGGCAACTCTACATGACAGTAACCATGATCGATCCACATACAGTAGAAGCAATGAGTCTGTGTTGTCTTATTGGACAGAAATCTATGCATTTTCCTGTTATTTCTGCCCACTTGATCAACAAAAATGTCTATTTTGCTTGAGTTAATAAAATCCCAAAGCAGAAGAAATGTATTTGCTGTTTTATCTCTAAATTCGTACTATTTTGGCATTGCTGATTTTCCTGCAACTTTAAAATCCCACGTATAGGATATTTTAAAGTGCTTTAGCTGTTAGATTTTTCAGAGTACTTGTTCAAACTTATTATCCTACTCATCCCTTTGCTCCACATTGGTCAAGGTTTAGTGATTATGCGAGTCAAATGACATTGAGTGTTTTATAGATGAAAAACCATGTTTTTCATCCAAATATTAATGGTATTGATGCATTGTGCATACACCTACTTCATCCTCACATAAAGTGGGCGTATGTGCTTTATGTGTGTACACCCACACTGTGAAAAATGTTTTGCACCAGCTAATGATTTACACAGGAAGGAGGAGGAACCACCGCTCACACAAAGCCACCAGACACCACAAAATGAAAAGCTGAGACAAGATGCATTAACTTTGTGAAATTACTGATATGAAAAGAAAAGTGCATTGCTTCCATACAGTGATTATATGTCACTGAAACAGGTTACCCTGTCATAATGTGTATCTATTTCCTTCCCCTCCCTCTTAAACCCTTAGAAAAACTCCCATCCATGATAAGTGGTCTGAGCTGCACTTCAAAGCCATATGTCGTCATCTAATTTATATATTTTATACTGTAGATATATGCTGAAGAAAAGCCAAAGCACACTGATTGACACATGAAATAATTAAAGAGCATTGAGATTAAATAATGTGAGTGTTAATCTTGTCTTTTCAAAGCATATCCGATCAGATTGCACTTTGTCAGAGTTCTCGCAATAAAATGTAAGTAAATTATAATCATAATTATTGCTGTCATGGAAAAATGGAAGCACTGATATACAAGAAAACCAATAATACACCATCTAATAAATGTGGTACTTAAAAATTAATGTGTCTCTGGGTAAAATGTACAGTATGATCTCAGAAATGTCATGTTCATGTTTGTTTTTTTTCTTCAAATGTGCTTCATTTGCAACTTGCATGAGCCCTCAGGCTGTGTTTGCAACTCTTAGCTAGCTTGCTTACTGGTTTTCTAGCTAAGTGCAGCCATTTACAAAATACAGAAAGGCACTTTTTAAAGCCTTCAATCAGCAAATGATGACACTGCAAGAAGCGAAACGCTTGACAACCGACCTCAGTTACATGACATGAGCACAGTCAGTAAAGCCGCATTCACTGGTGGAACACAGCATCCACTCATTAGTCTGTCTCTGTGTCTGTCTCATCTATCGAAGTGCAAATTACAGTTTTTACTGATGGGCTATCAAGCATTGATAAACATAATTTTGGGGCATCTGGTTTGGCCCAACACTAAGAAACAGGCACAGAGAAAAGTCAGTGCTGTAGATGGGCATGAACGGATGGACGGATGAAAGGATGCAGAAAAAGATGGAGGCATGGCATGTTCTTGGGGGTGAGGGGACTTGGAGTACCTGGTCCAAATAACAGGGAAGGCCAGCTGGGGCTTTTGGCAAACATATTTAGAACCAAGTGGCAGACCCTGAGCCCCTGAACTAATCCTGTTGCAGGTGATTATGTGGAGAGAATTTGAGAAATAAGCAGAAGACTACACCCCCTATTCCCTTCCCCTATACTTCTGTATCCTGCTGCGGAGGCTTTTTGAAGAGGCATGTACGTTTGATTACACATCAAATGTGAAAGTGATCCATTTGTCTCGTTGAGCTATCGTTTAAAAAATTCCATTAGATCAATTTTCTCAAAAATTACACGGAAAGATGCTTTCTACTATCACATGCCTGCTATTAATATGAATATACTTGAGTTTGATGTTAATTTTCATGACCAATTTCAAATGTCAAAGCAAAAACACAAATATTATGTCATCATGCACAGATCAGAATGTTGCAAAAAAAAAAACGCAGGATTTAACTCAACAAATATTTAACATCCAACGTCTCACATTAACGCTGAATAGGACTGGAAGTACTAGATGCATGTTTTTTAAGACCTGCTTTTTTAAAGCACCCACACACTGAAATCATCACCTGCCGTGTCAATCCATGTCTGTTTAAATTAGGCAATCAAGAGAGCATTGAAAGAGTCAGAATTTTTGAGGTTTTGTCAGGAGGACTGACCTACTTTGGGTTAAAAAGACTTAAAATTATAATGTGAAGACTTTAAACTGTTTAATCTAGATTTATTTAGATGATAGTGTGCAGGTGTGCAGATGTTTGGGAAAATATAAGCTCTTAATGTCGAGCCTGCCTTCTGCCTTTTCACTCATACCAGCGTGGAAACAAGGAAAGACATGCTGCAGTAATGCATCACACTGGGAAAAGCAGGTGCTAGTACTGATTTGCTTAATTTAATTTAATATTTTTTACAGATAAATGGTGGCATCTTTCCAAAATTTTGTTCAATAGTCATGCAGAGCAGATACAGCTTATGTAACAATGTGACTCTGCAGCTCCTTCAACAAATGTAGACCTCTCATAAAGATTTCAGTCATGAACTATATAAAGTTTGGGCTGGCAATTACAAGCAATTAGTAGAAGCTATGGAATTAGTGCAGTCTTCTAGTGTGGGTTGCTGTACTTTTCAGCAAAATCAAGGCAAGCCATTTAAGCCCCAGGGGGGCCTAAAATTACTTCTTTTCAGGTTACCTAAAGATTTTCAAAAGGTAAATGACAAAATGGTCTTTTTTTCTTTCTCCTATTCTCTTTCTCTTTTTTGCTAGTTGAGTGGCAGGTACAGCCTGTGACAAACAGGGCTTGTAACATGCTCCAAATCTGTCAGGGCTGATTGCAGTGGCCTCATTTGACTAACGGCTACGTTGGAAGAAAAAAAAAAAACATTCAGACACCACGCCCAGTTGATGATGAGATTATGACCCAAATGTGTGATTAAAGATTAAATCTACTTGGCCTTTCACAGCCATATGGGCTTTCACTGGATTGTACAGTAACCTTCCCATAGGATCCTAATCCTGTAGCAGATTATAAACACTATATGGGCAGTACAGATACTGCAGTGCACACCGTTACACTGATGGTGTATAAAGTTCCAAATATGATGGATTCTTTATCTGGCAACATCTGCTAAAGCTTATGTTCCTATGTCTGACAGCTACACAAAGTGATTTACTGTGATGAATTACATTTTATCGATAGCCCAGTGAAAAGATTTGATCTTTCCACATATTTACTTTCACTGTATCATGTTCAAATCTATCCTAAAACATGTTTCTAGTGTCCATGTCATGCTGCTGAGCTAGAAACATTACTTTCTGCACTAGAACTTAATATCACTAATGAATAAAATTAAGACAGCAATACAATTCCTCCTGAAATTTGCAAACTGATTGTATACAATCATAATTACATTTGCTTATTTATCCTGTAGTTTTCTGTAAAACAAGTATATGTTATCATGAACCTGAATTATGCAAGCTGCTCATTTACTGAGGCAACGTGTGCACTGAGGGTAAAGTTACTGAGAGGAGCAGGCAACACAAAGCTAGTTGATATGAGCATTAGCAGTGGTACTTCTAATTTAGGCAAGTTTCTGAAGCTATAACATTAAAACCACCTGCCTGATATTGTGTAGATCCCCTGTATGATGAAACAACAGCTCTTATCCATTGGTTATTAGTAGCAGATTCTGTCCATTCAGTTCTGTCCGTTGCTGTTTTTCCAGGACATTGCACAAATGCTCAATCTATGCTCTATATAATCTTTTGTAGTGTAAATTCATACCATAAATAGCACTGTAGGGTCTCACCGGTCTTATTGTTTTATAAGAAAGCACTTGGGTAAATGTGCTATATAAATAATGCTGACTTGACTTGACTTGTCCATTTTTTGCAGTGTGGTAGGGCGCATTATCCTGCTAAAAGAGGCCACTCCCATCAGGGAATACCATTGCAATGAAAGGGTGTACGTGGCCTGCAGCAATGTTTAGGTAGGTTGTACGTGTCAAAGTAACATCTACACAAATGCCAGGACCAAAGGTTTCCCAGCAGAACATTGCCCAGAGCATCTCACTGCCTCTGCCAGCTTGTCTTCTTCCCACAGTGCATCCTGCTGCCATCTCTTTGAAAAGCGCACACACACCCGGCTGTCCACGTAATGCAAAAGAAAACATGATTCACCAGACGAGGCCACCGTCTTCCCTCGCTCCATGGTCCAGTTCTGACGTGCTTGTGCCAAATGCATGAGCTTTTGGCATTGGACGGGGGGTCAGAGGGGGCAGTCTGACTGGTCTGTGGCTACAAAGCACTCTGACACTGCTCTATCAGGTTTGCAGCAGTTTGTGCTACAGTAATGCTTCTATTGGACTGGGCCAGGCTTCACTCCCCACATGCATCAATAAGCCACTTTTGGTAGGTATGAAGCACTGTATACCAGAAACACCCCACAACACCTGCCATTTTGGAGAAGCTCTGACCTAGTCATCTAACCATCACAGTTCGACCCAGACTGTCAAAGTCTCTCAAATCTTTCGGTTGCCCATTTTTCCTGCTTGCAACACATCAACTTCAAGAACTGACTTGCTGCCTAATACACATCACCCCTTAACAGGTGCCATTGTAATAACATAGCCAAAATGATTCACTTTACCTGTCAGTGATTTTAATATTGTTACCGATTAGTGAATGATCTGCACTGAAAAGAAAAAGCAAATTAATACTAAATACCCGAGTAAAGAATTTAGACTTGTCAAATTTGTTTTATTAAAAAAGTTTTATTATCAAATCTTTATCCCTGAATCAAATCATATCTAATCGGCAGAAAGACCAGATTCAGAGATAGAGGAGATAAGAATAAGATAATGAAATATATTTGAAATAAAACTCATGTCTAAGGAAGTTATAATTAATGGAGGCACTCTTGCCACTTTATAGAGACAGTGCCACATATCATCTTTCCTGGAAGTAGCTTAACCAGCTAAACATTTTCACAAGCTAGCTGTCACTTCACTCAGCAAAAATAATCCTCTCCAGACCCCAGCCAACCAAAACTCCCTGCCAAAGCATTTTACTCTCAGTGCTATTAGAGGATTTAAGTTATGGGACTGTTTGACTGAATTTTTTTTTGGCACTTTTTCTTTTCTTTTACCTTTGTCTTGTCTGTCAGACCCGCTCTCAAGTCATGTTTTACTCAGATTTAATCAAACTTGGGTAGTTTGAAGAACTATAATGGGAGCTATAATGGGATTATAAATATCCCCAATAAGATTTGACCAGAAATGCAGCTGAGTGCAATGAAGGCATGAAAGACATAATCTAAAAGGCTGTTGTGCAGAGTCCATTACATGTTCTGTCCATTTACTTGATGTTTATTGTTTTACTTGGCTTTCCAATTCGGGTTTTATATTCAGCATTGTTCAGACTGTGTTTTGTCCTTATTTTCTGCTTCATTGGGAATTGCAGTTAAGGTGAGTAGGGTTCTGCTTTCAAATGATATGATAGTCACATGGAGACACTGATGATGATGGATGAGATGGTGTCCCCTTCCACCCGTAGTATTTGATGGTTTTTAGGGAAGAATAAAGAGAGTAAGTAGCATCCAGCAGACACACGGGGCCTCTCATAACAAGACAAAGTGGGAAATGTGGGGATTTATATAAAAAGGATTAGTCTTGGCTGATAATACATTTGGTCATTTTGCTTCATGAGGATTCTAAAATTAAAGCTTCATATGACATCTCATGGATTCAGAATTCATTTTGAAGCATGTACTTCTGTCTGCCTCTCTCTCTTTCTCTCTCTCTCTCTATCCCTCCCTCTCCTCCTCTCTTAGAGCCAAAGGGTCAGTGATTAAATGATGTAGTCTGTACAATGTATCAGCCAGGTGGTGTACAACGCATCTGTTGTGTTAGACTTCCAGACACAGTCTTACCCATGGCAAGCCTCCGATGCAGAAACGGCCTCAGCTGCTGTGTTCCCATTTATTTATTGTCATCTATTGGACATCTATTTGTACAGTTTTCCACAAAACACAAACTGGTTTAATTGCTACAACCACCACCAGCTTTCCAGACTCTTCTTTTTGACATCCATCCCTGGTAATAGTGAGGTTGTGTGCACATTCAGTGCCAGGTTTTAAACAAGACTTTACACTGCGACATGTATTACACGGCATAAGTTAATTCATTTCTCGTATGAGCACGCTAATATTTTATACGTGCCACAAGGCTGCTTGCACTATTTATTATGAAGACACGCAAATCACAAAAACATGTATTTAACATTATCAAAACCAAAACAATACTGAGCACACCACTGAAACGTAATACTAGGCTTTTATCTAAATTACAATAGTGTACTTAATTACTCACACTGCATGAGTTGAATCAACAGCATAGTGAGAAACACACCAATCAGCTACAACATTTAAAACAATGACAAGTCAAGTGAATTACAATGATCATCTCATTATAATGCAGTGTTCTGCTGGGAAACCTTTGGCCCTGACAATAATGTGGATGTTACTCTGACATGTTCCAGCCACCTAACATTGTTGCAGACAAGGCACACACCTTTATATAAACTAATAATATTAGGCAGATGGTTTTAATACTGTGGCTGTGCATTTTTCACTTTCGTATTTCGCATAAACCTAAGTTCAGCTGTGTAACCTGGACTTGTAACTTCATGTTACTAGTCTGAACAAAGAGCTCAGCGGTGCGTGGAGCAGTACATGGTAAGTTTCCAGAGCCTGTGTGGACGGGAAACTTGGCAGAAGCACAATGTTATTCTGAATAATCTCCAGGTAAGTTATTTAACTTCACTGAGTATTTACAAGACTGAGCTATTATTTCATTATCCACAACTCATTTTTGGCAGGCCCTTTTTCTCTGTATAGAGTTATGAATTAAGGTGGGTTTAAATACATAGCTAACCAAAAGCCCCATGTCATTCACGTGAGAGCCCTGTAACATTAGCTACATACACGAAATACATGCTAATTAGAAGCAGCTTTATAGATTTCAAGAGTCTTGGCAAATGTAGAATGTAAATATGGTACGTATGTACGTATGGTATGTACATCACATGCATGTGGTGTTAAAAATTAAAAAGCTAATTTGATGTACAAAAACACACACAGCAGAAGCACACACATCTCATTTCTGCTTTGATTGGACAGTCACTAGTAAGATGTAGGGTGAGATAGGATGATATGACATGCAACACTGATTTCTGGCTAGGATGTAACCAGGGACGGTGCGGTTCTGTGGCATGTGCTGAATGCAAAATTTCTACATGTAACAATATATTTTTACATCATTATTTTCACCTTTGTGAAAGATCTGAATCCTTTCCTCACCCTTGGCCAAATGTAAACTCTAACAACGCTTTGGGAAACAGAACTATGCCTACCATTAGGGGTGGGACGGTGCCTTTATTCCACTCACAAATGCCTGACACCAAACATTATAACGGCCAGTACCTGTGACTTCTCTGCTCACACTGTGCAGATCAATCAATCGACTGCCATGTGCAAGCTCATACTGAACATACAAAATCGAGTGACATATCCTATCAAGATTGATTGCTGTCCTCAGTGTTGTTAAAGCAAGAGAAAGGTAACATTACGGAGTGTAGTTCTGAAGCTGAAATTTCACGGCCGGCTTCAATGATTAATTGTAGTTAATTATTAATATGCTGTACTCGTCTAAGCGGACACTTTTGATTTACTTTACGAGTGAGAGTACGCAGGTCAGAGTTTTTCCAGTGCAACATAAATTAATCTTTACATTTTTCAAAACAAATGTTTATAGCATTAGACATGAACTTGAACCATTGGTACATCCCTCACTAGCATCAGAAAACATTAATATTTAGCACAATTTGCAGTGTAGCCCCTTCAAAAAGACATTTTTAGTTCACACAAAATCCTGAACACCATTTCCTCCGGATAATAAAAATTATGCAAAGGACACAATATGAGCAGATAGTGTCCATTAATCTACTATTATGATAGTATTTTAACATTCTGCAAGTGCGCCGTTCTGTCTCAATCTAATTTCAGCACTTAAACTCTGCTTTAAAACATCTTCACTGTGTATCATCTTCAGAGTCACACCAGTAACTCACTTGAACTCTCGCAGCCTGACACTGCCCTGACAGTTTAGTTGAAAGACCTTTGATTTACAGTGAAACATGCATCCTCTCAAGCCTTCTTTTTATGGTTTAGGTGCATGTATGTCAGGAGGTATTTTGACACATCATGATTTTTTTTCCTCCACTGTCAGTCCTTGCCTTACGAGATTGCAACATGATGAGTTTCGCGGTTATCACATGCAGCTGTGTTTATGAAGACGCTACAGAGTGGGATGTGTGAATGATTTATGTTACACTCTATTCCTAAAACACTTCTGTATCACCTGGATCGTTATTGTATGATGATCAAAGAAAACACAGAAGCACAGGAAAAAATTAGCACATCATTTTTGTAATCAGAAAATGTTGTGTCTAATCTAAGTCTCCTCAAAGTGGACATGATACAACTGATTTTAGTTCTTGAACATCTGAAATATACTGGAATATAGGACAGTTCAACATGAATGCATAAAAAATATGTGCAAAGAAAGTTTATGCAGGTATTATTCAAGCAAATGCAATAAGACAAAAAGACAAAAGACATTTCTCTAACATTATACCATGCTTTGATCAATTCGAGACAGAATCATGGGGCAACATGTAATTAGCTCAGTATGACAAAAAGCTATAGTTAACCCACAAATACACCCCTTGTCAAATTAATTCTAATAATAATGTCTCATTTTTATGGGGATATATTTATTACATCTTCTCCTGCTGCTTTTGATCTATAACTCACCAAGCTGAAGAAGGAAGAAAAATAAACTGAACCTTTTTTTTTTAGATTTAGTGGGGAAATGGAGCTGGAAAAGTCCCAAAATGTACCACATGAAAGCACAAAACAAATCTTTGTAGGTACTGTACCTTGTGTAAAAGTTACTATTTATAGCCTTAGACAAGGGGTGCCCAATCCTGGTCCTCGAGGGCCACTATCCTGCATGTTTTAGATGTTTCCCTCTTCCAACCACCTGATTCAAATGATCAGGATCGTTATCAGGCTTATGCAGAGCTTGATGATGAGATGATCATTTGAATCAGGGGTGTTGGAAGAGGGAAGCATCTAAAACATGCTGGATAGTGGCCCTCGAGGACCAGGATTGGGCACCCCTGCTTGTTTCACAGCAATTGTTAAATGACAAATTCCTACAAATACTGGTGTCTTTTTTAAGTGCAAAACTGTTGCTATTCTAAATACTATATGTGGTAGGAGGCCAAAAGACGTTTCTCTTTGCATGTAGTATAACCTACTACTATTTTCTTTCTTGTTGCCATAACTGGCAACATAATGGTGGAGATGCTCCCTGTTCCCTGTTCTGTGTATCTCTAAGTGTGCAGCTGCCACCGCCCTGCAAGCTCCAAGTAATCCTGCATTCTGGCAGAGCACTATAGCCTAAAATAATGGGCAGCACATTATCTTAGCTAACAACATATTTCTGTGTCAAGGGCAATTTGGCAATAGGCTTGATGTTTAAGGACTCATAATCATTCGAATAGCATTAGCTAAACACCCCTTTAAGAATGGGCAAGCATGCGCACACACACACACGTGCACACACACATGTACACATACCGCACACAGCGTGGTCTTTGATTGATTAGCGCAGTGGCACTGGTACAATAGCTCGGAGGGGGTGCAATCCTTAAATAGAAGATTTGAAGGAAGAGAAAAGCAAGCCAAGAATTCTGATCAGCTGCAAGAAAACTGTTCTGGATGGTATTCAAGTACTAACACACAATCCTCAGAAGTTAAAAAAAAAAGAAGACATTTTTTCCCTCTCTACACATATGCCAAAATCTTACCTGACAATGTTTATACACTCAACAAGTCTTTTCGGGTAGGGATGGGATTTATTGATTCTGATATCAATACTGTTCTGCTCATAGATACTCTAAATAAGAAATAAGACGGGTACATGACGTAAAACAATTACGTTGGATGATGAAAATTTGAAATGTCTGGAAGATTAATAGTTGCTCACCACAATAACATTTTCCTCTGTGTAGTAAAGCAAACTGATGTCAAAAGGCACACAAAGGGCAAAGGTACACTTTCCTCAAGAGCGAAGAAATGTAAACACATAGTATGTAGATTTGGCATAGCTCCCACAGTGCTGGTGAAAATATATATTTCATTCTTAGGAACAACTGCAGGATTAGTAAGAAGATAAATCACAAATGTAAACCAATGTAGGCACTGTTAAAGACAATAACTGTGGAGCTGTTCTATCTAATGGTAGTTACATTGACTCGAAGTCAACACAGTTGTATTATTATGGGGATCAGTGGAGTCATCACCACTTCATTGATGGAAGTGCACTAATGGTTTTCCTTAGGCAATCCACTATGCACTCTATTCTACCAGATCAATGTATGACTACTTCTGCATCTGGGCTATTAGGAATGTATATAAGAGTAAACGTAACTTTCAAATAGGGCTCCAAGTAACAATTATTTTCACTGTTGATTCATTTCCTAATTAATAGATCAGTTGTTTGGTCCATAAAAAGGTCAGAAAATGCTGAAAAATGTCAATCAGTGTGTCTCAAAAGCCCAAGATGACGTCTTTAAATGTCTTGTTTTGTCTACAATCCAAAGACATGTAGTTTGCTGTTATAGTAGATTAAAGAAACCAGAAAATAATCACATTTTAAAAGCTGGAATCAGAGAATTCAGACTATTTTCTGTTAAAAAACAAACCACAATCTGATTAATCAATTATCTAAACAGTTGGTGATTAATGTAATAGCTGACAACTAATCGATTGATTGATTAATAGTTGCAGCTCTGCCTCTAAATGTGATGATTACTGTGCATTTATTCTGGCTTGATGTGTAAAATCAGACAGAATGCTGGGGATGATTTTCAGTACTTTTTTGAACACTGAATGTAAATACAACTTTGAACTGTTTACAAGAAATCACCACAGAGCAGCTTTAAATATTAAACAGTCTCAATTTCCTAACACACAATCAGAAGTAGGGGTGTAACAATACACGTATTCGTATTGAACCGTACAGTACAGGCACTTTCGGTTCGGTACAGAGGTGTACCGCGGTACGAAAATTTTAAGACTATTAAGAATGGCCAATGTACAGAATTGTTTTAATTGCAAAACTTAAAACCTCATAGTGCCCACAGTTGTGGCGGACCTTCTCCGTCTCGCAGTTGCACAGTATTGCGTGTTTTAGTATTACTAAAAACAAGTAGGAGTTTCCAGTGGACCACAGGATGTGACAGACCATTATTCTCCTGCCGGCGCTTCTGTGATAAGCCTAGTCTGTGATGGCTAGAAAATGGGATGGCTAATGCTAACAACAAGAAGCCAGAGCTGGAAGACGCTCCACTGTCATTAAAATTCCCCGTTTGGGATCACTTCGGTTTCCCGGTGAAGTACGAAAAAGGAGAAAAACAAGTGGACAAGACGAAAGCTGTATGTCGACATTGTACATTTAATTTAATTTACTGAGTTGCTAACAGCTCTTTGGTTTAAGAAAATTAACAAATGTTTTGGATTAATTATGAGCAGGTTTTTTTCCCTCCATTTTTCCCCTTAACTGAGAACCGAACCGTACCGTACCGAACCGTGACTTCCGTACCGAGGTACGTACCGAACCGTGATTTTTGTGTACCGTTACACCCCTAATCAGAAGTAATTTCTTTTCACCTTTTCTGGCATTTATTCAATTGACAGGCGGCATCATTTTGTTTTCAATCTAAATATTTAACACATGTTCTATTTCTGCCTTTCCATCGAATCTCAAATTAAAGGGGCATTATTATAAAAACATGTCATGAATACAACCTTTTACTGTCGTGCAATCTCCCTTATCTGATTAATATTTGCCATTTGACAGATGATGCATATTTCAAAATCTAGCCTGTGCAATACATTCTTTGAAAAAAAAAGTGCAAGGCGACTCATACGTGATTTCACAGAAAACTGCTTGGACAAGTGGAAAATCGCATCTCTTCTACCAGCGACTCCCTCTCCTCCCCTCAGTCATCCACCATTAGGCTTGCACAGTAGCAAAACCTGTTGGCAGTCTAAGCCATGCTGCTACCTGCTGAAATGTAACTAAGACAAAGCTCCTTTATCTGCCCTGCTAGTCTGCTGTCCTCAGCACACAATTTACTATTCAGTCATTTAACAGATGCTCTTATCCAGACAGAGACATAATAAGTGCATTCAAAAATGGAGGTGGCTGAGACAGCCTCATATTTCCAGCATGTCCTCCCAACTATGTCAGATGTGAAGGACGCAGGGCATTGGTGCTGGAGGTCACGGGAGACCTGTCTGGATGGCAGACTGTAGAGATGACTTACTTTATGACTCCCACTTTGGATTTCTCTCCCTCCCTGTCTCTCTTCCTCTCTCTGCCTCTCCCTCACGCTCCTCCTCGGTGGATTTCTCATTTCCTATGTTTTTTCTACCTGCATGCCACATTACATTTTGAAGGTGAATCCCATAAATACTGAAATTACTTTGGAGGATAAATTACACAGAGGGCTTTTTTTGGCCTGATTACCATTGCATGGAGTCCCTCGCTTCATTTTCCATTGACAATGTCTACCACTGGAAATTCTTGCAGCAACTTTATACATTCAGACAAGGCTCACGGTCTATTTTTCTTAAAAAATATATATATATGCCTGAAACAAAGGACAAATGAAGGAACTGAGAAATGTGCTGATTTAGTTAATCCCTTTGAAATGTATATCGTTTTCAGATTTGTTCCCGTCTCACGTTTCTAATTCCGTCTCAAATTTTATCTAAGAAAACAGGCCTGGAAAATTAATCTCCTGAAGACTCCTGACAGGGTCATGTCCAGACCCACAGACATTCCCAGCAGGTGCTCAGTCTGTGCCTGTATGCGGCCGTGTGTGTGCAGTGTATGCGTTAGCAAGTACAGTTTGTGTGCCTTTAAATATGCATGAATGTGTTAACCACAGTTAGTCTTCAGTCTTGCATTTCACAGTGTGTATTTCACTTCACACAGCTTTAATCTTAACCTCAACTTTTAATTTGCCAGGTGGAAGTTGATTTATTGACTGCAGACAGGCCAGTTTAATGCCAGGGATGGGGTTAAGCAGTGAATGTAACATTCTGTTAATGACGAGATAAAGTCTATGTGAATATGTTAACCAGTAAACTTGCAGATTTTCCTATTGTACTCTGGACTTTCACCAGCAGACAAACTTCACAGATCCACAGTTTACATAAGCTCACACTTACATATGCTCTAAAACATCAGATCTAGAGTTATACTTTCTGTCCTGTACCACTGAAAATATCACTATTTGAACAGCGATTACATTGTAATATAACAGAGTAATCACAGGCTACTGGCCTTAACTGAGGCAGATGCCAAGTTAAACAATTACAAAGGCTGTCCTCTGAATGAAGCTCAGAGACACTGCAAATGTTAGACAATCTGTGAGTGGTTGCTAAAAAGATTCAGCATTTACATAGTCTCTGCCTCCCTGCTACCAATGCACACTTCCATGATAAGATGTCAACAAGCGCCCACACATGACAAACATGTGTGGGTGTGTTAAAGTGTCAGAAGAAAAATATTAAGCTACACCCCTACCCACCTCGATCCATCCCCTTGAGTGACATTGTCCTTGTGATTCGAGCAAACAAATTCCCCATTTTACACTGTAGTTCAGCCAGCAAGCAAGCTGGAGCAGGAGTTTAGAAGCAACTAGCAAAAAGGTAATATAATGTTACATCCTATGACAATGTTGCTGTGTCATGTCTCATTTTAGCAGCAGAACAAGGCTTAATAGCTCTGGTAAGTGAAATGTCTAGCAACGCTGGTTGGTGTTCATTGTGCCATCCTCCATTGTTGAGTTGAAAATGTGAGTGGGTGCACATACCGAAACAATTTTAATATTCAATAGATTTTTTTTTTTACAGTCAACAAACAAAAAACAATGTCCTAAAAGACATTTTTCTGGAACATATCTCAATTAC
>OMNN01002428.1:0-11097 GCA_900302755.1 Chromis chromis | reverse complement strand
GCATGCCAGTACTGAGTGGTGCTTTCACCAAACAGAGCAAAGGAGGGCCAAGCGGCAACTAGGGCAGCGGGGGCACAACCTGTCAGGGAACTCTGCTGCCAAGCCTCAAATAACATTTGGAGGTAGCCTTGACTGAAAGTGACTTTCAAACTTTACCTTACTATTGCTAAGACCCATATGTACATGAACGGTGTGTGCAGAAAAACAACTTTTATAAAAACAACTCTGTTTTTTGCAGGTGTTTGCAAAGTGAAATGGAGTGAGTCACTTAATTTCATCTCAAACTATTAAGCAATGTGTCTAGATAAATAGTAAATTAGTATATAGTAAAATAGCGTATAGATTTTTGCATTAGTATAATCTCAAGCTATTGACTAAGTGTCTACAGCCAAGCTAGCATCTCTGTGAGGCTGCAGTTAGGCTCACTGGAGCTATCAGCTAAATAATAATGCCAGAACACTGTCATGAAAAAAATATGAATGAATTATATTGAATATGTTAATGGTCCAATTTGTACTTTCTCCATTTACAGTATGATGCACGCTACCTCTACACTCTCCTGGAGTCTCAACCAGAGCACATGAAGAGAGCCTATGAGATTAAACTTGTAAATGCAACGGCCAGGAAACCACCACAAAGTCATCAATCAACCTCAGTTCGTTGGAGGTTTGATTGAATTTCATCATTTCCTTCAGTCTGAGAGGTTCTGGAGGTCGATAAGCCTGATATTTGTGTGACGGTGTTAGTCAAATGAGAGGTACAAGAATGATATAAAGGAGGAGCATGAACACAAATCCTATTTTCTTCCACACTTTCGCACACTGTTTACAATTATCTCAAAATATGAACTTTATGAACCTGTGCAAACTCGCCTTGTTCTCAATGTTATGAAAAAACAATACGAGAGAGAAAAAACAATATATTTTTAAATAGAAGTAACACTTGGACAGTACAGGGAGGAACAACAGCTGTAGGTGCTATGCTATCATGCTATTATGGAATAAAATTGTCCACAATTACATAGTGTCTCAGAGATACATTTTGAATATCAACTCATCAACATGCCGTGTAAAAAAACAAATAATGTTTACATAAAGTCACAGCAGAATATATTTTCACCTCTTTGCAGAGCTGGCATTAAAATAAATGCAGGCGGTGTTTCATGTAAACATGATTTTGTTCTCAGATGATTCTTTTTTTACTGCTAATGTTCTCACCCTCCACACATAGAGAATGGAGGTGTTCATGATTATAGCCTTAATGTTCCAATGTCGCTCTTGCCTTTATGTAATTACATTGGCAATGCAGACTGGGGATATCTTTTTTAAACCATGTCTTTATATACAGTAGTCCACAATAAGGTATATGGGCATTTAAGCCTCACTGAATTTCACTGCACTAAAAAGCTAAATTTCAACACAAATGATGAAATAAAAAATAATCTCAAATGATATCTTTCCCAAAATGAGTTTAAATGATAAAACAATGACTATACATTTTTAAATGAAGCAAGAGATATTATTTAAAGACCCAACAGTGGCTTCACAACAGATCACGGTTATAATTTTTAACATTGAGTTTGCCTTTCTTTGGCTTTAAAAACTTCTTAGTAATTCGTAGTTATGCTTTAATCTAAGTGCAGCCTGGTCGGATGTCTTCCTCTAGCTTTTTTAATCACACGTGTTCTACCATCTGATCCCCGTCGTGTTTTTCTGCGCATGTTTTTTAGCCAATTTAATCCGAGTTGACTAATTCCGTGAGCTTACGGATGGTTTCTGCCATATCGCTCTTCCTCTGTACCCGTACTCGCTGATCCTATTTCAAATGGTCTGTGAACTGAGTTGTATCTGGCAAGTCTCCTTGATCTCTAAAGCAATCCTTGGTGCTGTTCCTCATCTGTTTTTCCTGATTTTACTCACAGTTATCCAACACAGGTCCAATCTGCTGCTGGTTTTCCTGAGTCTGCCTGTGCACCCTTCTGTTCTCACAAGTCCATTTTTAACTTTTTGACAATATACCCAACTGTGGAGGATGCGAGATTGGGTTGTTTTTTTTGCTAATTGCACCGCCGTCTCTTTGTGCAAACAAATGATGCTCGACCTTTTCGGTAGGCTTACTCCACTTAGCCTTAAGTTCAAACTGCTTCACCTAGCAGAGTAACCACAAGTGGTGGTAAAGAAATGAACAACAGACATGTTTTTTCTTGCATTTCAAGTGGTACAGATCAAATCGCAGTTTGTCTAATATTTTATGAAATAACCTTATGAATATCTATTTAGTTTTACTCCGCAAATACTTTCTGAGGCCGCTGTATAGTAGAAATTAGAAAGAAGCAACAAGCTTTACAAAAGCAAATATTTGTAATGTCCTCGTTCCTGCTTTCAGCCAACTTGTGCAATTGTGCACCATAAGACTGACGTGTGAAGCAAGAGCAAAATAAAATTATATTAATAGAAACATAATCTCCTCTTTCATCTTTAATTTTTCAACCATCACATCAGAGCAATGTAGCACTCATCATCCTCTTAATTAGCTGTCACAATATGGCCAAGAGGAGTTCCAGAAAAGACACTTCCCTTGACACAGGACAATAAAGACAATGGGAGGGCTGGTTTCTAGGATATTTCGCCACTGTTTTTTTCTTTATAGCCTCTGTTAAGGCTGCAGCCCTCCTGAGTGCTAGCTGTATCTATCCTTAGTGGAAATGGAAGAGGTGAAAAGGTGAGGCTTCACTGGACACACAATACATCATATATGACAGATGTCTGGTCATGTCCCAGTGCCAATAGTCTCGTCTGCAATTATTAGGTGTTCCTGCAGCCATGCTCAACACAGACAGAGGAAGACCTACATATCAGTATTTTTAATATTCTATTCAGAGTAATTTAGTAAAAGATGTAATTTAACTAAATCTTGACATGCTCTATCGACAGGTATGTAATTAAACACATTTTGTTGCACGGCTAAATTAGCTTATATATGCAGAGGAAGGGCCTTGCATTGCACATGAATGCATTTCTCAATATGTATCTCTACTTCTGGTTGATTTTTAATGTCTAGTTTTGGATGTTATAGTGCAATTTTCACGACGAAGGGTATAATCAACTCTGCCCACAACAAATTCAAGGTACGGTCTTTCAGGGTTTCCAAATCAGACCCATATCTAGGCATCAAGATATCTGTTACAGAACAAGAGGGTTTCAGTGCATCTGATGCTCCCAATCCCAATCCTACGGTTTAAAGACTACAGGATTCATAGATATAGAAATGTTACTCCTTGTTTATTATATTAAAAGTTAGAAATTCTAATCATTTTAAGGTGTCTGGACTATACTGTATGTGGACTATTTTTTAAATTAATTTCATAATGGGGGCAGTGGTGGCCTAGTGGTTTGTGAAGCAAACTTGTAACCGGTGGGTCACCGGTTCGAGCCCCCGGACTGGCAAGAGGTTGAGGTGGGAAAGTGAGAGCGACCACTTGTCCCAGTCACCACCACTGTGGGCCCTTGAGCAAGGCCCTTAACCCCTGACTGATCCCCGGGCACTGCACCGTGGCAGCCCACTGCTCCTAGTATGTATAGTTAAGGTTAACTTTGAATAGGATGGGTCAAATGCAGGGAAGGAATTTCCCCAAGGGGATCAATAAAGGGTAGATTATTATTATTATTACCTCTGCCAAGCGGAGGTTATGTTTTTGCCAGCGTTTGTTTGTTTGTTAGCAAGATACCTTAAAAAGTTATGAACGGATTTTAATGGAATTTGCAGGAAATGTTATAATGGGACAAGGAACAGATGATTAAATTTTGGTGATGTTCTGGACTACCAAAAATGAGAAAATGTCGCTCGTGGAAATCACAATATGGGTTGAAATTAGCTGTTACCAGCCTGAGCCTGCTCCTTTAAGCGCAGTGGCTTATGGGTATTGTAGTAGTAGTAGTAGTAGTAGATGATGAAGAGAAGTGCGTTGTGTGTCCCGCCCGGCACTCGTGCTGTACTTTTTCACCGTGTCTGTGACAAATAAATGGATCCAGTTCGCAAGGTTTACTGCCTCCCATGTTGCCTATTTTGATAGCGACCCAGTTGGCTTGTTACCAGCACAAAATGAGCTAACACAGTAGTGTCGTTTACTGCGGTAGACGCCACGGAGCTGAGAAGGTAACAGCTGCTTGGCAGGGGTCTGTGCTCTCCGAGTGCTTTTGTAGTTATTATTATTATTATTATTATTATTAATGGTTTCAGCAATTTAAACCTGCGGTGAGAAACGTTTGTCTCCCCCTTCAGGCAGTGAGTGTAACTACAAAAACACTGTCAGTGCATGACTTTAAGTTAATTGCTTTCTATTTCAGAATGCAATTCTTACCTTGATTGCTGAGTTTTCTTTGTATTTGGAGCATCAGAAACTTTTCTCTTAACACTTTCTAGTTTTTTTTCCACCATATCCTCCACCATATTCCCAGTTGCTGGAGTCTACTCCATCACTGTCACCACGGTCGCTCCCTTCTTCAGCTCTGGCAAATCAATCATTGCTGGGTCACATAAGATGCATCACTATCGGTGCACCAGTGCAGAAATGTCGCCTCAGACACCAGATTTTTAAACTCCAGTATGCTTTGAAATACAGAGTGCTAATAGGCTTACTCAGCAGTGCGTGAACTAGTTTGGCAAGAGCTTGAATATAACAGATGCTCATTTATATAGAAAAGTCCTGCTCTGTAGCTTTTATGTTGATCGTAAAATGATTATAATAAATATGTGCATTGCTAACACAGTATGGATCAGGGCAGATGACACCATCCATCACCTTAAAATTTAAAGGTGTTTTCCTCTGGTTGAAGTAATGTTAGTGCTTCTGATTACACTTCAAACTTAATATATTCTCATAGTGTGCAATACATTTTACACCTATGACAGCCAAGCTTTTTAAGATCATGTTGATAAGATAATGAGATGCTTTAAAACATGCAAATACAAACACGATTTGGATCATACTTGATCAAAGATAAGTAGGTGGGGTTCAGAGCACAGACTCGCTGTGTTCTCCCTGAGGTTGTTTTGCATTTTTTGATGGGGAAAAATACCATTAATGTACTTATTTCACAAAGTGTGTAAGGTTTGGATGTGCGCTGTAGGTGGCTGTCATTGCAAATACTGTCTAAAAATGGACAGTATTTAGTTACATCCTTGCTATCATGTTCAAAGTGCATATTGCATCAATTGTGTATGAGTAATAAATAATTCAGTTGGGACCAATGCCATGTCAACTTGCTCTAAAGGACGAGGATACCAGTATAAACATTTGCAGAAACCAGAATAAAGGCATCTGACTTGCAGACACACTGTAGCTACAGCAGAGGCATGAAGATAAGAGTGGGTGCAGGGAACGTGATGTTTCAAAAATGATCTTTCAAGTGTCAAACAATCTGTTAGCAGAGAGGTGCTGGTAAAAGCTGTCAGTTTCCCTCTTTACAGGGAACAGAAGCTTCTTCATGAATAATGTTGCTTTTAGTAGTGTGTTCAGTGGTGTGGTGCGTTCTGTGATGTGTTGTGTAATATTGTTTTGTACAGTGGCTCAGAAGGGTCAACACAACTGCAAAAGCCACAACGCAAATGCAAAAGCCACAACGGAAGTTAACCCACAACAGAAGTGCGCAGCGGTCGGAAGAACAGGCTTTGTTTCCGGGGAACAATATTTTCTGACGGACTATTTTGATTACGGGAGATTTTAATGAGACGTAAGTAAAACGCTGCTGCTGGATGATTGCGATTAATGCTGATTTGTGAAAACACATAACGAAATTAATCACAATCATCGAGCAGCAGTGTTTTACTTACGTCTCATTAAACTCTCCCGTAATCATAATAGTCCATCAGAAAATATTGTCCCCCGGAAACAAAGCCTGTTCTTCCGACCGCTGTGCACTTCCGTTGTGGGTTAACTTCCGTTGTGACTTTTGCATTTGCGTTGTGGCCTTTGCGGTTGTGTTGTGGCTTTTGCGGTTGCGTAGACCCTTCTGGGCCACCGTAGTTTTGGATATCTGGACCTCAATCTACATTCAGACCAATTCAGACCCAGCCCATATCCTGTTTTATAAATACTGTATGTTATGAAGGTTTCCTATTTCAAAATACATTTTCTATCGATCAGTAAGATTGTACTGTACTGTAACACTGAATTTACAGTGTAGCTGGAGTTTATTCAGTGTGATCCTGTCTCTCAATGAATTAGGTTTTAATGTGGCTTATTTTATTAACTGCTGGAGAGAGTG
Organism: Chromis chromis; assembly: GCA_900302755.1. NCBI lineage: Eukaryota > Metazoa > Chordata > Actinopteri > Pomacentridae > Chromis > Chromis chromis. The sequence goes on along the minus strand of OMNN01002428.1, from coordinate 4,831 downwards.
TTCTGTGTTGCTGCTGCTGAGTTCACACATTAATGTCACACCTGGCTTATCAGCTCCTAAATCCCGGATACAGAATGTCTCACTTTCTCTAGTGAGCAATTTTTTACAGCTATTGTAGATGTAGCTGTAAGAACATGTCTCAGGTTGAAACAAATGGATAGACTGTCTGAGCCGTCTCCACCTCAGTTTCCTGCTGCTCCAATCACGAGAGATGTGACATTTATGGTGCAATCACACAGTTCAGGGGTCACACTAATGAAACTGATTGCAGGCAAACGGTGCCATTTCCGCTGCTCGGCTCAAACATATTCTGACTTTCTTGATGTCTTGAACTTGAACGTATGTTGCCTAAAAACTATAAGTGACTTCTGGACCTCTGACCTTAAATAGAAATGATATGTGGCCTTTTTATAATAAGTTTTAGTACACCTGGAGTTGAGTATGGAACCTCTTTTCAAAGAAATAAGATTTTAGGACTTAAATTTAACCAAACAGAACACATTGTCTGACTGCAGGAATAACTAATCAAGTTTGAAAACTATTTTCAGTGTGTCTACATTGTACCAAAATAATCTCCACCTCCCAAAATGTGAATTTTTCATTCGTTCCAGCATCCCCTCCAGCCTTGTACACCCCATAGCTGCAGTAGGAAATGGATCAAGGCATCCTGCAGAGTGTGAATTAATGAAGACCTTTCCCAACAGACTGGCTTTATTCTTAAATGTCAAAGTGTGGACGGGAATAACAGCAGTGTCTTAAAATAGGGAAATCATCCAGTGGAAAAGAATTGACAGTCAAGCCTCTGTGATATCATAAGTTATATCATATCATCGTAACTAGATGGCAAATATCTAAGCTTCTGCATTATTTTTTGGATGGCATTGATAACCAGATCTGTTCAAAAGATGTCTGGCTGCCAAACTACTCGTTTTTGTATGCATTAATGTCTCTGTCTCCATTTTTATATTCAATTACACATCTGCAACCCTCCTGCTTTGTATCAGAAGTCTTATCTTCTGAATAGTCAATGTCATATAGCCCCCTCTAGTGTTTTTCCTGGGCGTGTGCATGCACAGGAAATGATTTAAACCACTATCAAAATGGAACAAGTTGACATTTACTTTGCATACCGACGGCTGCTATATGTATTTGACAGTCAACACATATATTTGACGCAGCTTTTTTGACAGCTGGTGTCCATCCCAGCAGCAGTAGACTCACAGCAGTAAGACGAGAACCAGAGATAATGTACTGGCAAGTTAGTAGTTAATTAATCACCAAGAATAAGCTGTTATTGCTTTTGTGTTGCTCTATATTGTGTGTTTTAGTGTATTTTGGGGGGCAAATATATCAAGGCAGTAGTCAAACTTGAGAAAATCCCAATTATTGAGATTATTCACATATATTTTTAGGTAAAATCAACTTATCTGCACTTTCTAAATTACACTACAATTTGTTATGATGCTGTCCTGATTGTCAACCTGATTTCTCTTCACCATGCAGCAGCCAGCAAAGCAGCCAGCAAAGCAGCCTGCAGAGCAGCCATGAAGATGAAAACACTCGCTTCTTGACTCCATTAATCCGAGAGGAGAGGTAAGCAATGTGTTTTCTGTATATTTGCTTCTGTGTGGCTCTTTTTTCCACTTATTTCAAGAATAAAACTTTCTTAGAAACCGATGCAAAGTTCTGGACATAAACGCAAGTCAGAAAGTTCAATTCAAGAAGTGATTTTACTATAATCGCTCTGTCAAGTTGATTCATGTTAAAGTCAGGACACATGCAGTATCTTTTGTGTTTTGTGTCATGTCCACTTGGTCACATATAGATTCAGCCAAAGGCGAAGAAGATTAAAGTCAATATTTTCCATAGTTTCTGGTCACAGAGTACATTATGTCCACTTTCTGCATGCATTCTCCACTAGAGGGCAGTTTCTCTTCTTCCTGGTAGTCGTGGTCACATGGACAAAGGGATTATGCATGTCTGTCTGTTTGATTGTGGCTTTTAAGTGAGATCATTTCTTGTTTTCATAATATGCTACTTGAGTCAACATACATCATTTGTACTGGAATGTGAATATACACTTCTATGGAGCATTTGAAGCCTCCACAAACTTGTAAATGATGTTGTTTCTGATGTGACTTTAAGGACCACAAAAGCCAGCTAACCCATTTTTAATGTAACCAGCTCCTTTATCTTTTATCTTCCTTTTTAGTAGTCATCTAAAAGTGGTCATATGTAACTACGCCAGTGAGCAGTGTCTCTGCTCCTCCAGAGCTCAGTTTGAGTGGAGAGATGGGCAGTATCATTAGCACTTTATCACCTTGGGAGATGCTGCAGTTGTCACAGCCGCACCGCTGACAGGCCCAGACATTAAATCAGTAACTGAACCTGGTGTGTAGGTGTGTGAATGCGTTCTTTTTCCAGCAAGTGTGCGTCCAATGGCCTGAGATGTAATATTCCAGTTTATACGGCAGATTTTACCGTGAAGTAAAAGCAGCAGGGCCAGAGGAAACCTCAGGGAGGGGGCTGCTACCTACCAGGAGATGAGAGTGCATCAGAAAAGAAAAACGACCTGCATTAGTGAAGTTTGCATTTGCGGCAGAAATAGTATGAACAGCAAGTCACTGAGGAGACCGATGCAAGTATAAATATAGCACTGATGCAAGTGCATCTTTTTGCTTGTGCTGCAGCCTTATTCTCAGAAAAATGGAAGCTCAGACACAGTCTATCATGTTATCTATGTTTCATTTCCAGCAAAGTTTGATGCGGTCTAGTAATAATAATAATAATAATAATAATAATAATTTAACCTTTATTAATCCCCTTGGGGAAATTCATCTTCTGCATTTTACCCATCATACTATACATAGCAGGAGAAGTAGCTGACATGTAAGAAAGAAAAGTAGTTGTAACTAATAGCTAGTAGCTGACTTGAAAGAAAGAAAAGAAAGATGTTACTGAGATAAATGCACCACACATACAGTATATGAAATCGGATAATTCTGACTAAAAATATTCAAATGACCTTGTTGGAACACCACAAAAACGGTAACAGATTGCTAGACTAAAAAATCCTGCATACCAAATCTCAGCCAGATTCAACACCTTTCAGCTTGGCAAAGGTTTTCTACTTGACAGCTTACTTTGCAGGAATACGCCACGGTTCCCTCTTCTACTCTGGCTTATTTCATGCTTTTTGTAATGCAAATGTAGCTCTTTTTTGCACGACATAACAGAGTCTACCCAGAAACTGAAAACAATCTATTCCTATACTTTATAGTTACTGACTGCACAGAGAAGGAGCTGCTGCTGATTTTATCATTTCACAGAAGTTAAATATATCCAGAAATGATGTAAGAGAAAATTCTGAACAGAAAACTTGTAGGAATCCTCCTCGTCTAGCCTCATAATAACCACCCACTTAGCTGCCTTTGCCTTTAGCTCTGTCTACCAGAGCTGTACACTACACCTCCACTCTTTCTCCCTACCCTGCACTCTTCTCCATGTTTCTCTTTCTGGCTCTCCCTCCCGCACACTCTTCTCGCTCAGTGTCTCCACATCCTCGAATTAGGAACAGTACCTGTCAAACCTATGGGATTTTTTGCTGCTCTTCTCTTTGCTGTGTTGGTGATAGCTAGTGAGGGGCGTCTGCAGCAGCTGCAGGGAGAGCAGCGTTCTGTAGCCGGCTTTAGAGGGCACGGAATGTCATGTCTCCTCTGCAGGTAAAAAAAACAGCTGCATTTCTGCCTGAAGGCTGCACTGCTTCCTCTCCCAAACTCCACTTGTGTCTCCGTCTCCATGTCCGTCAGCCTTGTTTTGCTCGCACTGCATCTGTCTGTTTGTCCAGTGTGCTGCTTGTGCTGCGTGCAGCTGCATCTTGTTGATTTTTAGCTGCGTCTGCCAGATTGTCAGGGCATCCGTGGAGGCTCTGGGGAGAGAGACTGATCAGATTCGGAGGATGACATGAGGACAAGTTTGCTCGTTTCCTGTCATTTTCATATTTCTGCATCTGATGCGTCTGCTAAGTTCGACTCCCCCACTTTAACTGCGGATAGCGTTATGTAATGTGTGACTTTGCTAAGTGAGTGTAATATGACTCATCAGTGAAGATGACGCAGCATGATTGTGAGTTGTGATCGTACACGACGTCACAGTCAATTCATAGTATAGAGTATATATTTATATAACTGCTGTGAAATTGCAATATTTCACGCTAGGTTGGCTGTGAAAGTCATGTGACACTTTACCCCTCCCTTCTTAGCAAGTCTTAGTGGTATATTAGAAGCTATAATAATAACTGCTGCATAACGCTACATTGTAGTGGTGCGTACATGGAAATAACATCTAAGCCCTCGTATTAAGCATCTATAAACAGATTATAAACTGTTAATAAATGAATTTCACAGTATAGTATAACTTTCTCACATGTAATTATACACATGAACAAATCCTTATGGGGCATTATTAAAGACTGATCATCCTTTATCATTCATATATTTGCAAATATGATGTTATCTAGCATCCGTTAACTCTTTATATAGCAGAAAGGGATTCTTTGACGTAAAAATATACTCTAGAAAATATCCTTATTGTCCCTTAACTACAAAATATTAAACAATGTGTTATCAATCATTAATTAATTGTTTATATACAAGCAGTGGATGCATGGCTGAATTCTCTCTCCTCTCTTCTGTGCAGGTCTGACAGTGCAGCGGACAAAATCAGGTAAGTCTGACTTTGGCTTATGTTACCCATAGAAGTGCGGCCATACATTATATGCTACCGAGCTTATGTATACAGTCAAGGGTACAGTGGGACTGGCCTTGCTGTC
>OMNN01002418.1:10359-24751 GCA_900302755.1 Chromis chromis | reverse complement strand
ATTACTTACACAGATGTTACATTACGACCTGTCCAGGGTGTCCCCTGCCTTCGCCCTAAGTTGGCTGGGATAGGCTCCAGCCCCCCCGCGACCCTCCAGAGGATTAAGCGGCGTACAGATAATGTACAGATAATGGATGGATGGATGTTCCGGGATTTTTAACTTTCCCAAGAACTAATGCCCAGGAAGGCCCAGGGTTGCTCCAGCATTTTATAATTTGTGTTTTCATATCAGGACCAAAGCCTCAGGAAGATTAAACTAATTAGTCCACTGGTGTATCAAACATTCAACAGTTTCGACAGTTGTCCTCTGCAATAATGGACAATAAAACCTGGCTCCTGGACTTTACCGTTAAGTTAATCGCTCATAAAATCTGTTCAAACTATTTCTAAGACTGAGTTTGCAGTTGAGAGTTTTAAAAATGCTTGGTGTGTAACAATGTCGTCATCCTCAGTGGCATCCAACACTGCACATTCTACCCTGACAGTTCCTGAACCTTCCTTTGTTAAGTTGAGCAACACTGAAAACTCAACAGGGCAACTTTAAAGCGTATTACATTTGAATGGATTTTGTCCATGTTTCTTTTATTTCTTTTTTTTAGAGATGGTAAAATAAACCATCCAATGTAATGTCTCTGTATGGGTCAAAAAATACTTAGTTTTTGACATTTCTATTACATTTTTTCTTTTGGTTCGTTAAATGTCTCCCGCTAGACTTTCATGTTGTAATGAAATGTCCCAGCAGTAATCTGAAATATATTGTATGCAGTTTAGTCATAATAAGTTGATCACAGTAATTTAATTTGACTTTAATGCTGCAAAAATATATGTCTGTGAAGACTCTCAGTCATCCAGGTCATGGTTATCCTCGTAGTTTCAATTGTAGCATCTGGACTCGCTTGAATTTCTCGAAAATGTTTCAGCTCTCATCCAAGATGATAGAGACCAGATGCTACGATTGAAACTACGAGGATGCAAAAATATACTCAAGAGTTTTTGGTGAATGGACAAGAACACATTTGGAACATGTTTTGCTAAATATGCAGGTTGTTATATGTACTTAGAGTTTGCTTTATAGTTTGGCAACTTGCTCAGTTTCTGGTTCCCGTCCCATTTGCAAGTAACACAAACATCTCCATTATGGGGTGAGAGTGAGTTTCAAACGAGACCTTGAATGTCTGGTCGTAAACCTTAATAACCGCCGGCTGCTTACATGCAGTCTGCGATTATTGATTGTGAAATCCAGTCTCTTATAAAAGTGTTTACTGGACATGGGAGAAGCCGACAGGAACTCAAGAAGGTAATGCCTTTGTCTGAAATCAAATACATCTGTGAGCCTGTTCACATGGAGCGTGGTTTGTGTAAAAATTACAAAAATAACTAAAGTAAGTAGACAAATACAGATGTTAGCTCTTCAGCTTTTTAAATGATCAGACCACAGTTGTGTGTTGAGCTTTGTTCCTCTTGTTTATAGCACTATAGTATCTTTTGTTTTCACAGTTATTGAGTTTTGGTCACAATGAGTACAATAAAAATGGTTGTAGGCATGCGTTGGGGTCAAAAAAGTAATGTCTTACACATTACTCATTACGTTTTAAAAATAAAATTAATGCATTATTGTACTTATGTACTCCTGTAGAAGGTAATCTAACAATAAATCTTACATGTGGCCACATATCAGCCCAAACCTTCGTCCTAATAAGGACAACATGTATAAAATCTTTCTTTTATGCTCTTTAATGAAATTTTACAAGAAAGCCAACAGCTAAGTTGCCGTAAACCAGCCCAAAGAGAACTTCACAGAGTAATTGCATTACTTAATTTAGGAGTAGTAACGCAATTACAATACTGCATTACAGACAAATGTAATGTGATTATTGTAATTGGTTACCCTTTAGACAGCAGCAGAGTGATTCAGGTTTTCTTTTTTCACACATATTGACACGATAAGGCATAGTATATTATACTAAGGCATATACTTTCATTAAAGTTAGAGAACATACATTTTGAAGGGAGTATTTGAAAGTATTTTCAATTCTTGGCAGTCAGAGACCACCAGCGTAATATCAGAGTTACGATAGAAGAAAGCAAAATGATTTCAAACCTAAATAAAAGCAGTGATAAATGATCCTGTTGTGCAGTAGTAAAAAGGTGTTTTAGTACCTTTTGGCGTTTTAATTAGCATTTATAGGGAAATCCAAAAGAGCATCAAAAGTTAACATTGCTGCTGCAAACACAGACCATGCTGGAGACAGTGTTGCTTGTAACTGTGAAAGAAAACAGTAAAAATAAGTTAAATGATGACACTGGTAAGCCAACCACTCTACCTCACTTAGCTCTGCTAATGCCTGAGGTGAAAGCGTTGTTATTTGATGTTTAATGCTGTGCGCCTTCTGTATTTCAGAGCTGCCTCCAGGATGGGAGAGAATAGATGACCCAGTGTATGGGGTGTACTATGTAGAGTAAGTTAATCGCTTTATTGTCACATCACAAAGAAAAAACGGTTTCTCCATATTAAAGAGCCTATTACAAATCTGAGGCTGAACTTTCACATTGATAAGAGCACGTTTAATAAACTTTAATATGGTATAACTGTCATTTCTTCTTTTTTCTAATCAGTCTATACCCTTATTATCTTCTTCCTGCTCCCTATGACTCCCTATCTCAGTCATATAAACAGGAAGACTCAGTATGAGAACCCAGTGGTGGAGGCGCGGCGTCGAAAAATCATGGAGCAGCAACAGCAGCCGCAGCCTCCAGAAGGTGAGCGGTATATTCGAGGTTCGTTTCCTGCCCTGGCACGGCACCATTTCTTTCTTTCTTCATGTCTGTCAGTGTCGTGTCCTTCTAGCTCGTCCAGTGCTCTCCGGGGTTTTGGCCAGACTGCTTTGCTCTCTGCTGTGACTTGACTTCAGCTCCCTTGTCAAGTCATATTTAAAAAAACAAAAAACACTAAAAGCAAATTTTGATTCTCATACGGAGGTTTTGAAATAGAGCTGGCCCAAGCCCTGGTGTCGTCTTTGGTGTTTAGGTTTTAAGTTATGTGATTTATAATCATAAATGCTGTATACCATTCTGTATTTGATCATTTAATTTGCCTTACCATGAAGAGATGAGATTTTCAAATTGTGAGGGGAGTGTTGAAGGGGGACACAGAGAGAGGGAGGGGAGGCAGAGATACTGAGTGAGGTGAAAGGGACAGATGCACCAAAATGAAATATACATGTCCATCAACCATTGGAGCTGCTGAGTGCAGCAATTTGGGTAAAAATTCACAGGCTGCTCCTTAATAACACAGTTAAATATAAACAGACAGACATGATGCTCGTATTTCTAAAATCTGTGCAACTTACACTTTTAAATGATGTTGTCATATATATAAATAAATATGCCATATAACTCAATAGAATCCAATGAAAGCATTTGGTTAAACTGCTGTTAGTCATTACACTCTGAGCCCCTGGAAAAGCCTCACAGACGATGTGAGAGGACCTGAAAATGTTGATATTTTTAAATGTAAAAAAAATCTATTGAGTCTGGCTTTTATGTAGTATTTTAGAATTTGATGGTTTTTGGTATTTATATTTATATATTATTCTTCAAATCATCATTATTATTTAAATCTATTTTACAATATTTTTGCAATAATTAATTTATTTTGTATGTATTTCAGAATTTTATTTTAATTTTTTCCAATTGTATTAACTTTTATCTTCTGAACTGGTGCACATTAATCTCTAAATCTATTATTAACATATTATGTTTTATCAGTGACTTGTAAAGCACTTTGAACTGAGTTTGATTTGTGCCATATAATTACTTAATTACTTAAAAGACATAGACTTCTTTTACCTCCAGAGTGTGTCAGGGTATCATCACATTTTTTAACGGGCTTCAGCACCATAATGTATATATGTATTTAAATGTATTACAGCACATTGCAAACAGAAACTGTTAATAACTAATTCAGTCTTCTTTATCGGTGCCAATTTGACCAAGTGTAGACAAACACAGGCTACAAGACTGAGACTCAAGTTGCAGCCAACAGCTCTTTCACTGACTGCATTTCAACTTCTTCTTACACATCCAAAAGCCCACAAAATATGACAACTGTGCCTCCAAAATTTGCTCGATTCAAGTCCAAGAATAACAGGTGCGACGACATCAATTAATATGAACATTTTTCATTTTTTCCTCCACTCGGCCTGTCCAGTTAAAATTATTAGTCCTTATATTCCTGAAACAAGCACCAAACTTTAAATAAAACTCTAATTTCTACAACATTATAATTGCTGAGTTTAGATATACGTTTTACAAAACAGCATTAACAAAAGTAGCACATGTACAACAAATAGCACAAGTAGAAACTGACGAATGAAGAAATGACAACAATCGAGGTGCAAAAACGACTATGTGTAGGATTTGCTTAAAGCTCTGTGTTTGTGCGTGTGTTGCTGTTCAGTGTTTATGTGTGTGCATGTGTGCGGCATGTAAATACATCTTTGTGTTGAGTGTGCGTGGATTAACGAAGTGGACGGTTGTGTCTGTGCAGAGTGGATAGAGGAGCACTCCTCAGCAGCAGCTCCACTGGCAAACTATGCTCCAAACCATCTGGAGACCTACAGAGACCCACAAGTCCCACCAACTCTACCTCCCGGCCCTGCAGGAGTCAAACGTAAATCCTTATGCTTATAGACTTTGTGTATATTTTGTGTATTTTTCCATTATGGGTTCTTGACAGGGGCGCAAAAATACATCATGCGGTTCAAATGAAAACAGTAAAATAACAGAAGCAATTTCAAAAACATTCTTCTTTTTTTTTTTGGTATATCTTCAGTGAAAATTCCAACTGTGCTCTGACAGCTTTTTTTCTCTATGTTCTGGAGGAAAAATGTTTGCGTACAGTTTATTGACATTTGAATAGGACACCAGTGATTCTGGAAATTATTGTATATGACAAGTGAAAAGCAAATGCATGCAAAGCCAATGTTGTTAGACACATATCTGACTGTCTAAAGCCCCATTCACCCAGATCGAGCATTACCTCAGGGCCTCGTGCAATTTAGAAATTATAAGATTTTGCTCCTGTGATGGATTTAAGCTTGATCTTTCTGTGAATAGGTCTTCATGCTGTGTAGTGACAAGAGCCTTCCAAATTGGCACCCAAAATGCTTTGCAAGCTTTCATCTATTATTACCAATGCAGCCTCCATAATTCTTGAGCAGCAAAGGCAGAAGAAAGGTGCCCAAAGAACAAAAAAAAAACCTTGCAAAAAAATAATGAAAAACACACCAAAGCACAGAGATGCCGATTCGCACAGGACCAATATTATCACAGGATCTCTGTGTTTGGCAAAATATGATATGTATTTTGCAGTGGAATTTTTACTTTACAAAGTACGAACATAGTAGATTTGCAGGGGGTTAAGATCACAGAAAACCTATGCAATTTAATTACAAATTACTAAAAGTCCCCAGGTAATATTAGTCCAGTGTGAATAGGGCTGAAGCTGTCTATGTATCAGCAAAACAACAACCAGGGAACAAACAATCAATCAGCTGTTTCATTGCCTGCCACAATGGATCTTAATGGCGCTGAAACCATTTGAAGAATCAGCTGCTGTTAAGTCCAAACCTTCCTCCGTCTGTCAGCTCACAAATGTATCCACACATAAGAATGCGGTCTTGTTTTGAAAAACAAAATTACCACTGTGACTCAACAAAAATTATTCAGATATGTTGTCTGTGAAATGCATACATGCAGATGCAAAGAGAGATGTTTCATTGGTTCTCTGCAGGCGGGAAACCTTTCTTCACAAGAAACCCAGCAGAGCTGAAAGGAACCTTCATCAACACGAAGCTGAAGAAAAGTCGTCGTGGCTTCGGTTTCACCGTGGTTGGAGGTGACGAGCCTGATGAGTTTCTACAGATCAAAAGTCTGGTGCTGGATGGGCCTGCAGCTGTGGATGGCAAGATGGAGACAGGTGCAGTACACAAGCACCATCCACAGGAGGCACTGTTCTCATTCAACAACACACTGTGGTCTTCTTTCATACATTCCTTTTCTCTGAGATGTCACCATCACACTACTGTGGACTAATGCAAAACAAGCCGTGTAACATGACTCTGACCTGATAGGCTTTTTTTAATTGTGTAAATGACAGTAACTAATAGTGTGATTTTCCCTTTTGCAGGCGATGTGATAGTCAGTGTGAATGACACCATAGTGCTGGGCTACACCCACGCTCAGGTGGTGAAGATCTTCCAATCCATCCCCATCGGCTCCATGGTGGACCTGGCCTTATGCCGTGGCTACCCACTGCCCTTTGACCCTGACGACCCCAACACCAGCCTGGTGACCTCGGTGGCAATCTTGGACAAGGAGCCCATCATCGTCAACGGACAAGAGACGTTTGATTCGCCTTCCAACCAGGCCAGACCTATTAACGGCATGCGGGAGCCTCGGCCGCACAGCCCCTCAGCTGAGGTGGCATCCAATGGCTCACACGGCTACTCCAGCGATGTAGTCACCCTGGCCTCCTCTATAGCCACCCAGCCTGAGCTGATCACCATCCACATGGAGAAGGGAGACAAAGGTTTTGGCTTCACCATCGCTGACAGCCTGACAGGAGGAGGGCAGAGGGTCAAGCAGATAGTGGACTATCCACGGTGCCGTGGCCTAAAAGAGGGGGACATTCTGATGGAGGTCAACAAGAGAAACGTCCAGAATATGAGTCACAACCAGGTGGTGGACCTGCTGAGCAAATGTCCCAGAGGCAGCGAGGTCACAATGCTGGTGCAGAGAGGTATGTATTACACTTGATGTCAGATATTTTTCAGCAGGGGCGGATAAATAGCTGCGGAAACTGAAGTTTTGACATGAAAGGCTGAGAGATCAAATGCACAAAAGAATGCACTGTTGTCTGTTCGGCAGACAACAGCTTGAATAGTTGGCACGGAAAAAAGTGACATAATGAAAACACAGGAGAGAAAAGTGAGGGAGAGAGTGGGTGGTAGGTTGAAAATGCTCGGACTGGATGGGATGAAATGAGGAGAGGTAAAGAGACGATGGGATGAGTTAGAATGGCAGTGGATGAGCAGATGAATGTGGGAAGGAGTGGGAGGATGAATGAAGGGTGAGGAGAAGAGGAGCACATTAGGTCAGGGGCTTGTATATCAGAGACTTTGTCCGTCTTTATGTTTACTATGTTGCCTATATAATACGTTGAACATTGTGTAGAGCTAACTGTTCATTGTCTCTTGTGTGTATGAGTTTATTTCCCAAATTACAATAGCTAGAATAAATAAGTGAGAAGCTTTTAAGGCCTGTGTTCACGGATTGAATGATTTTGATTAAAATGGCTTATACTATAAAAGTTATTTTTACTTTTGCTAATGTAGTCGCACATTACTGAAGTGTTTTTTTAAGCGGTGGATGCTACTTTAGCTTGTTTCTCTGCCTGTTCACTCCCACTCATGTTCCTACACGCCACACTTTTGGACTGGAATGACCCGGAGATGAATGATTTTCTCATTGAAATGTCAAAAAACAAATTGTATGCCAGAGCGTAAAGTATCCACGCCGACACCGGATGACATTTGAGGTCCCTCATTTGTGTCCAGTCCTTATTGTTGTTAAATTGTCACTCGTGTTAGCTGACCCAGATCTGTATTAGTGGCAGGTTGAGATCTGCACCCACATCAATTATGTCCTCTAATGAGCTGACCTTGTGCTCTGCCGCTGGAATAACGCTGCTGTATTGTGTTAAATGTCAGCATCATTATGGGCCCGTGTGTGAAGGAGAATAATACGGATGCAGGGGGAGGATTCCTGCTACCAGAGCAAAGAGTCAGGGGTACAAAGAGAGGGACTAAAGGAGAGGGGAAGAGGTAAGGAGGCTACAGGCAGTCAGTGGGGTAGGTGGGATGGCTGACAGTAGCGTAGATCATCTCCTCTTTGCCTTGACACCAGCCTGTCATTACTGTGGGTTAAGGTAAGTGACCAGGTGATGAGGGCCACAAACTGAACACCCACAGGCAGCCGGAGGGTGGTGGTATTTAGATGAAATAAGCTGCTTTCTCTATGGTTTGTAGGGCTGAGTATTGCTTTCAATTTGAACAGAGAAATACAAAATGGTTTTGTCCAATATCTTCCTCTGAGAAGCATAACATAAGTATAAATGTTGAAATGTAGTGCAGCAGTAGAAGAATCTTGCTGAAATATAAAGCATATATGGTTTAAATCAGAAATGTCTCCTCAAAGAAGAAGTAAAGAAGCATTTTTATGCCAGTGTTCAGTGATAGTTGACACAAAATATTGTGATGAACACAGTAAAATCTTTGAGACTTGAACCGAAACAGTAATCCGTTAGACACATCCATGACAGCTGATTTGGAGCTTTGGAGACTGAAAATGTAGGACTAAATTCTCCTAAATTCTCACACCTATATACCAAAACATCTTATGTAAATGATGCAAAAATATGCTGACGGATGCAACATTTCAGAATTGAGCGTTGGGCATATTTAATCACACATCCTAAGATGCCCCAAAGTGATATTGTGCAGTCTGTCACAGATTGCAGCCAAGATTTTATTGGACCCAAACCGCATGTTGTAACTGTACAGTGCAAAGACACCTGTAGTTGATTTAAAGAAAATTTCATTTGCAGTCATTTGTCAGGCAAAAATGTCAAAAAGTCACTAGTTCAATTTTCCCAAATTGGGGATTTGCCTCTTCTCCCTTCTTCTAAATGGAATATCTTTAAGATTTTGACTGGTGGGCCGACAAAATAACTTAATAATGCCACCTTGTGTTCTGGAAAATAACATGTGATACCAATTTCAACATTTTATTGACTGCTTTTATCAATGAATCTAAAATGTGCACGACAGATTAATTAGTTACGACAATAATCATTAGTTGCAGCTGTACTGGATAATAATGGCTCTTGGGGCTGAGATTTGTGCTCGGTTTTTCTGTCGGAGAATGATGCCATGACCTTTCAAGTGATCGCTAGCAGCTAGCACTTAATTGTTCGCAAACAACAGTTACGGGAGCTAAAAGGAGCGAGATAAGAGGAAAGTAGAGGATGAGAAATCGGAGAGCCGGGGATCATGTTTTGAGAAAGTGGAGGTGGAGGATTAGGAGGAGAGAGTGTGAGATTTGCTGAACAGCACTGGAAGTTCAGCAAGGGGGAGCGTATATGAGGGGATTGGTTTTTGAGATGTACAGGCAGAGGAGAGGAGAGGAGGAGGAGGAGGAACAAGGTGGACTTCAGCTAAAGGAGAAGAAGGAGCCTTAATCTGCTCATCTGTGACTCATCAATCTACACTGTCTGACTCAGAGTCAGCAGAGTCAGTTTTTTGAGAGAGGGCGCAAAGCACAAGGTCAGAAAATCGCTCAACAATTTTTCACCAAGATTTGTTTTCTCTCCAACATGACTGTTATTTTATTTTTACCGTTCCAATTGTTATATTACAGTTTTGAATATGCTTTTTTTCCCCACAGAAGTTGCATTTATGCAAAATATTCTGTGATAAGATATTATTCATAAAGAACGACAAAATGTAAAACAAAACAAAACTGAACCTAACATAGTTTAAGTGATTTTTCTAAGATTCAAATTGAGTCGTCTGCATTATCAGATGTGCACAACAAAGTGAGAAAAACACCTTTTGTAATGCTACACCAGTTTATCTTTATCTCTCTGAAGCAGCATCACTCTGAACTGAAGAGTGTCAGAGTTCTTTGCTGGTGGCTAATCTCAGTTAGATACGTGGTGGGTTCAGAAACCTCACAAATAAAAACATTCCTATGCGCTTTGTCACAGAGCAGTTGCCGTAGTAGAGAATTCTGCCATCACATTCCCGCAGTGGCAAAACAGTGCATCTGAAATGAACAGAGCCACATTTTGTTTTTTAGATTTCCCAACAAATGGTCTCTTTAGTAGCAAATCTGTGGTTAGGATGTGAGAAGGGTAACATGTAGTCTGTGCAATGGAAATAGAAAAATGGTAGAACAGGTTGTTTTAGTAATGAAGCATGTACTGTGTAGTGACAGTTGCTAAAAGAAAAAAAAATACATTGTTTGTCTTCAAACCACATGGGAAATGATGTGTTTTTCATCATTTATACCTGTCGAGATCAAACACCGCTGCACAAATGTCTTAACCCTCATCTGACAAATGTGCAGTGAACCACAATGTTTAAAGCAAGTGTGATGTGCAGGGTATGTTTTTATCATTTAGCAATATTGCTCGTGTTATAAATACTCGCTAAAATACCTATTATTACTTTAAGGTTTCTTGTCTTGGAAACGTTATTTTCCAATAAAAATTTCAAGATAACATCTGGTGTTCTCACCCACAGGATCCTCCCCTGTAAAGGAGGCCAGGCCAGCTATGATTCCTTCATCTTGTCTTCCCATCGTTGTTGCCATGACAATCGTGCACAGTGCTCTTGTCCCCCGAGAGATGGAGAGAAAGAAGAGAGAAAATGAAAAGACGAGAAAGAAGGGAAACAAAATGTAGAGGAAATGAAAGTAAAGGAATGAAATATGATGATAACAGATGCAGAAGAGGAGGGAGACGATATAATTTAGAGTAGATGAAGAGAGAGGACCATCGGATAATGGGACAATCTCATAAGTAGAGCAAGGACAAATGTTTACAGGTTTGCTGCTACAAAAGAGAGCATTACTCATGTTGTACAGCCTCTAACAATGTATATAGAAAACGTGGAGGAAGGGCCATTCGCTCACTCTGTGTGGGCTTTGCATAGACCCACCAAGGCCACAGCTTCACCAGCGTATTGAAATAGTCGGCCATTCACTGTGCTGCAGATTCGGTTTAAAAAGCTTGAGCTTTTTCTGCTGCTGTAACTCTGGGATGAAAGAATGATCCCCCTCTACATACATACTTTGTACCCACACAACAATGCCAAGGCGTCTGTTTACCTGAAAATTTTTGAACTTGTGCTCCGCTGTTGCTTTTCACCGGTGAAAACTGTTGTTTGCATGTGTGATTTCTCACTTTTTTGATGGCAGTGCGATACTAGGCAGATGGCAGGAACATTCATTTCAAGGCAAACCGAGATATAAGTAGACCTGACCCACTCCTTCATCACCAGCACTTGTTTGTGCATGCAAATTACCCAAGCTATTGAGCAGATATGCTAATTGGTATGTGTAAATATTGGCGATTTACACCGTGAGCATGTTCTCATAGAGGCTCCATATGTGTTTCTTTAGAGCCTTTAGTGTTGTTCAGTAGTTACCCCATTAGCATCCTTATTTGTGATTCTGCAAGCTATGCATACTTCACTGTCTACTGTAAGAGAAGGAGAGGAAGCAGCCTCCTCCACACAGATGCATAGAGCCGTTTAGGTCACCAAACAACTGACAGAGCTCACTTTTACTCCCAGTTTGTTTACTTCCATTCTCATTTGAATGATAAAGGACGCTGTCTTAGTCATGCTGGGTTGCCTCAGTAATAATACAATCAGACCTTTTAAGTCTTAAGCTAATGCAGCCACATTTATACGTGGGGTATTGAGCAAAGCTTTACTGCCATTCAGCAGCTTCAGCAGAGTAAAAAAAAAAAAGACGATTATGGAACCGATGCACAATGTAACAGCTGTGCATCTTTGCATCGGTGTGTAGTTTCTGCATACTAGCCAGTATTTGTGCTCCGTGCATAGATTAAAGTCCACCTTCCTGCGTACCTGCTGTGCTGATGTTACATATGTATGGCATGCATGCATTTATGGATGCTTCTCCAGAGCTGCGTGTGTGCAGGAACATGCAATTCCCATATTTCTTTCACTGAGCTTTAGCACCTCATAAATGTTACATTCAGGCAGATTCAATCAGCTCTGAATTACATGTATACATCAGCATCACAATGCCAGAGTTAAGTTAAGCGGATTTAAAGATGTGAAGATGCATTCACACCGTGCAGCATGTAAATAGACACAAGCTGCAGTGGATGAATTTAGGTTCCTCAAATCTTTATTTCCCTTGCTCAAATTTGCTAACCGCATGGCCGCGGTTAGATCCAATTTTTATACGCTTAATTCTAATTATGTTGACCTTGTTGCCAATTTGCAGATTTTTCAGAGGGTGTTTCAAAGTTAAGGGTTAGGGTTAGGGTTTTGTTGACCTTCCACACTGTGCAGTTGAGACCTTAAGGGCCACATAACCTGCTGTTGAAATGGAAAACAATCACTGACTTCTGACCTTGTGATTCATGTCCCTCCTGTGTCAGACACACCCACAAACACATGCGCAATCACTCAGGCCCACACACACAAAAAAAAAATATTCTTCAGCACATCAGCAGCTGAGATGTTCGGCTTGCTCCAGTAACTGGCACCCCATAATCTGAGCTAGAGAGAGAGAGAGAGAGAGAGAGAGAGAGAGAGAGAGAGAGAGAAAATAGGGATAAATTATGAATCGTGTAGAGAGAGGGGCTTTGCAGCAACAGAGAGTTTTAACATTTAATGATTTTTTTGCCAATGCAGCAGAAAGAGCCTAAGATGGATGCTTGCATGTTGTTGCGTGCTGTAGTGACACTGGAACCTTCCATTAATACTGTACATGCCGGGCATCAGATGTATCAGGAAATAACATGTTTTTTTACTGGTCTCTAAAGCAGAAATGAAGGAGAAGGAAGCTGTGCTGGATCAAAGGTCTACAATTAATATAAATGTGATGTGCTGCTGCTATTGTATACAGAACTATTTCCGTGGCAACAGCAACTCCTTGTCCCAATCCTGCCTCACACCGTTCATGCATCCATTTGTCTATTTTTGTCTCAACATATTGTGCTGGAGGAGTGAGTGGCAGGGAAATGGAGCTCCGTGAAAAGGCAAATGAGTTTTCTTGGAAAGTCGTGCATGAAGCTGTGTTTGGGTTAAATAATCAGGTGGACAGGTTGGTTTTAATGTGTTTGAGGTAGAAGAACCTACACAGCAGAGAATGACTGTTGGATTGTGATGAGAAAAAGTGGGGATGCACATTATTCCCTACACTGGTATTCTGTGAATCATCTCCCCTGACAAGTGGCTCCAAGTATTAATATTTCATTAGCACAAATGAGATTGATCTTCTTGGTGACTCTCTACACTAAGTTAACTGGTACAGAAGAGAGAGAGAGAGAGAGAGAGAGAGAGAGAGAGAGAGAGAGAGAGAGAGAGAGCAGAGAGAGAGAGGCACAGTAAGTCATGGTGCACGGATGAAGGGGGAGGGAACGAGAGAAAAAAAAGGGCAGAGAGAGAAGATCAGCTTCGCAATGTAAGCCTTGAGCAAAGCAGTGGAGTTGAGAGGAGAGGAAACAGCTCTGTAGTTACTCATAAGATGTGCATAGTAAGGCGGCAGCTCAGGCTCTACTTTAATATGATGCTCAAACTGCTGAGCTCCTTCTCTGTGGGTAATAGCTGAGATTCTGCCGGGGGAGCTCGTGTTGGAGACAGCTGGCGAGCAGACTCGGGGAGGGGGATCTGTTTGTGGGGGACCTGTAGCTCGTACCGGCCGCTGCTACAGCATCGGTCAGCCCGTCTAATGCAGATAGATCAGTAGCTCCTCTTCTAATAGCACGGGTGAGGGCGCCGAGCGGAGCGGGATACAGGCACAGGGGGGAGGAGATCACTTAGATTAGCGAGCAGCCTAGCGCAGTGTGTTGCTCTGAAAGGGAAAGCAACAGAGAGGGGGAGGAAGAGGAGAGAGAGACCTGGGCAAGTTGCGCTCTGCTCTGCAGCAGGAACCAGGGGTTCATCCGTTTGTCCTGGGGAGTTTTTGATCAGAGGGGACAAGGGAAGAGCACCGCAGGTCATTAATGCTCTCTCTGTCTCTCTGCCGATGTTTTGCAGGAGTGGTGCCAGCCAAGAGGAGTCCAAAGCTGGTGGTGAGTACTGTGATCTCCAGCTCTTTTTCTGTGTATGTGTGTGTGTGCGTGTGTGTGTGTGCGTGTGTGCGTGCATGTGCTTGCTCCTGACTGAAGGGAGTGCTATTTAAAGAACAAAAGACACAGACACATATCTAACTCTTGCTCTACTATTCTGCACCCAGAGCTTCAGAATTCTTCTCTTTTTTTTTTCCTGATGCCATCATTCCTCTTCACTTCTTTCTCAGGCTGCCACTTGCTACATGCTGCTATCTGTCATAGTCTTGCTTTGCTTTTTCTTGCCTCTGTGTTTCATATCCTCTCGCTGTATCTCTTTATCCCTCCACTTCTGCCATGCTGCCGTTCTGTGACTGATTAAGAATAGCCAAGGCAGAACAGTGTAACAGTGACCAGCTGTTGGGGAGGGCAGACAGCCACAGCTGAGGGAAGATGGGAGAAAGAGGCATGAAGAAACGATAGAAAAAAGGGATGAGGATTGGGGGGGGGGGGG